>CM061145.1:29084834-29332334 GCA_030710495.1 Labroides dimidiatus
CCTGACTTCCTGGCATACCACCTACTGAGAATATTTTTTGTCACTGAAAGTTTAGATGAATAATCTTTTTGCTTACGACATAGATAATGTGTAGTGTGTTTTTAGGTTTACTGTTGTAGATGTTTATGATCACAAACTTATCTAAACATCATGAAAAAAAATGTATCTTGGCTGGCCACACTTTGATCTTAACCAAATATATCACTTTGGGAGATCACAAATATACGGGGGGACAATTCTGACTGATTTTTAACATTACAGTGCTTTTCTTTAGACTGCTACACTTCACACTCTGCTCATGGTAAAAATTTTAGTGGCAATTCCAGACAAAATCTCACAGACACTTAAGTTAGAAGTATGAGACTTACATACTTTAGAAGATGCTCTGAAGTTTTAAATGGATTTCCTCCAGGTTTTAAAAATATTTCAAAGGTTCTAATATTAAATACTTTATGCTGACATCATAAATTAAATTTGTTTTTTTTCTGGCACCACACAAAGGTAAAAATTATTGGTGTGTGTAATGGTTTAGACGTTGTCAGATAGGCAGACATTTGCACAGTCATTCGTGAAATTAATTTTTATCACATCTGGTGCTAACTGATGATTTCTGCTACTTAGAAATTCTGACCCCTTAGAACAACAACTTCAGTGAATCAGATGAAAAGGGGAGAGTGGACAAGCTACTGCAGAGACTAGTTGTGTTTGCACTAATACCATTTGGATGTGATCAACCATTCAGTGTGGACAACTTTGGGGACTAAGGAGGCTTTAAGAGAGAGGGAGTGACAAATTCACAGGACCAAGGGGTAATAAAATGCATCTCACCCATCGGCAACCTTTCCCTCCATGTATCCACAGCCTGACATGGTAAGTGGGGTTTTAACCTGCCATGTCTAATAAAAATCAACTTTACCCCTCCAGGCATCTCGGATACGCCTGGTCTGATCTACAGCTGGGTCAGCAGCTGTCTGCCTGCTTGTTTGTCTGTCAAAACAAAACATGGCAATATAAAGTCTGTCACCTCCAGCACTGCCTCTGTTACACAGCTCAGGACTCTACGGGCTCAAGGACACGTCACTTTCGTCATATTTCGTCAGCAGCTGCTGAGAAAGAAAACTCAGGTAATGATCAGAGTAGCTGTGTGGCATTCAAAGTGAGCAGTCTGCACGCTCTTTGCAGCTAAACTCACTTTCCTTTCACTGATTACTTCCACCTCTCAGTGTGAAGGTGTGTGAGTCACTCAAATCAGCTGCTGCAGAGTTTGATTGCAAGAAAATACCTGCAGACTAAAACTTCTGATGCACGATGGAGACTCAAAGAGCTCATTTCCCCTCTAAAAAATACACACCAGCTTCAAGGCAACATTCTTCAGTGGTGTCCCAAGAAAGGATCACTTAACTGTGTTTTTAAAACTTTGCAGGATTTTGACAAATTTGGTGTCCAAATCCCAATGAACACAGAAAGTTTTGGTATTTCTTTCGACAGATAAGAAAAAAAAGGGGAAAGAAATTCCCTCAGGTCGTAGAAGTAAAACTCATCACCACTGATTCCATCGAAATGAAAGACAAACATAACTTGACTCAAAACAAAAAGTAAATGGAAGTGATAAGATGATTAGCAAACAGGAGCAGTCCAAAGAAAGAAAAGTTCTCACAAGAACACAAAACGAAGCAGAAAGCCAAGAAAGCCAACAGATGGTGTTGACTCTCTCATGAGCAAAATGCTCTCTGCGCAGGAACACCTCGGCCTTCTAATATAGCCTTCCAGCTTAAGCTGATCGCCATAAAGAACCCTTCCAAATGTTTTATCAAAAGGAGTATCAAAGGAGTTAAAATTTGATCTGGCACCTTGCTCCTTAAGACTCCGTTGCAGCCCTCACAGCAAGTTTTGTGGCTTTCAACTCAAAGACTGAAATGGATTAAACTCAGTTTGCCAAAAAGAGCCAAGGTTTTAAGACCAATACTTAACCTTCTAATGGCCCATGTTTCAACAGACTTATAACGTGTAAACCTTCAAGTACAACACAATGTTGTGACTAACTGCACTGACCCAGCGGGCCAATGGAAGTCAGGGCCTCCTGCAATGACTCAGTCGAAAAACCCTCCTTCATTGCTCTGGTTGAAACCTGGAGTTATACACTGAGGACCTGCAGAAATTTGGGCTACAAGAGTTCATACATTGCAAATACAGCAATTCATTCTGAGTCAAACTTCAGAGGAGACTGAATAACTAGCTGGAGGCTTCTGCTGCCAAGCATCTCATGTTTGGCTGACTTTTAACTCTCTTTCTTTATTTATTTATTTATTTATTTACCTCGATTAGGATATACAGCATAACCCTAACCTTAACCCTAACCCCAACCATGGTGCAAAACATTACTCTCCATTACAGATCATACATCATTTTAGTCACATCATTTTTTAGTGTCCACGTAAATCCCCCTCATGCAAAAGATTACAGCTGACATGTTTAACTATGAGTCACTCTTTTGTTGCCATGGTGACTGTGCTCAATGGCTGTGCTGTGACGCCAATAACTTCAGGTCTTATTCAAATTAAATTTTAATAAAACAATGACGAGCTTTAGCGTAACAAGTAATGATTGTAGGGGTACACTGCAAACCGCTGTACAGGATTTCAAATGTTACCATGGGGACCATCCTCAGACTTGAGATTAAAAATGATTTTTTTTGGCTACACCTAAGGTGAATGAATGAGGAGTTGGGATTAGCCTCAACACAATTTAACCAAAAGGAAAATAAACAGACACGTCCCCGCTTGGATTACATGGCAGAATACTGAGCACATCATTGCTCACTCCAGGTAT
Organism: Labroides dimidiatus; assembly: GCA_030710495.1. Classification (NCBI taxonomy): domain Eukaryota; kingdom Metazoa; phylum Chordata; class Actinopteri; order Labriformes; family Labridae; genus Labroides; species Labroides dimidiatus. Next base: position 29,087,664 of record CM061145.1, read on the forward strand.
GTGGTCTTGCATACACTGAAAAAATAAAGTTTTCAAAAATAATTTCAACAACACAATATTGAAAAAAAAAGAAGTGGTGTTTTGGTGCATCGGAGATTTGAGTCTGGATGACAGGGAAGAGAAGAAAAAAAGGTATTTTAGACTAAATCGAAATCTTAACTGCTGCTCTGAGACTCTTCTGTCTTCTCTGGCAGCAGCCTCTGAGTGATTATCAGGACTACAAAAACAGCCTGTGTTAGTAAAGAAAACACTTCCCTCCTCAGACTTCTTTGGGAGACGTACAATCAATGAAGACACAAAGCTAAGGATTTCCTGAGTTGTTTGAATTGCTGTGGAGTAAAAGATCCAGCACTTTTTGAACACAGGTTATTGATCTCACAATGAGTCTTTCAGCTTCCAGTTCAAACTGCCATCAGCTGTAAACCCTGTTGAGAATGAAGCTCTGCTGTCCATCCCTGGACTGTTCTATCCAGCACAAAGTCAGCTTATATAAGGAGGAAAAAGGTAATACATGGGGAAAATGTTACTGAAATAAGGAAAAAAAATCTGCCAAAGTTCTTACCAAAGAAAGCTAAGCAGGCCGGACTAAAATCAACTACATCTGTATTTTAAAAAGAAATATGTAGATGTTTTAATCTATGTGCAACGAACTGTGCTCCAATATAACAAAAATAGCTCCCTACACCTGCATATTTGGCTTCATATTTTTGACAGAGGAAAGCAGCATTGTGTGATAATAAAATAAGGTGCTGGAAAAAAAGAAACAATTCTCTTGTACATTTATTGCTGCAATTTGTATACACTTTCATTTTACTTTTAATACACTTTTATAATCTGTTTTTGTATGATTTAGTTTGTCAGTCTTTTGAGAATTTTTCCCTATAGTCATGACAAAGTATTATTGATACACTTGCAGTTTCATCTATTTAAAGTCGGTTTTAAAAACCCCTAGTGTTAGACAGCAGAGATTTTCCTCTGCTCACAAGTAACCTTACGTCCTTTTGCAGCACTTTTGATTTCATGTCTTTTCCTGGAAACCCTTAGTCTCTGCTTGTCTTTGTAAACCGTGTTTAGGGTGAACTGGGACCTTGTTAGGACTGGTGGATCCCAGATATGATTAAAGTAATTAGTGTTGAACAATAGTAATTATGTTTTATGGGTCCTCCTCTGTCTCCAGTTAACCTGCTCAGAGCCGTATGTTAGGTTGGTAACAGATAAGCTGAAGGAGTTTGTTTGTGTGAGATATGAGGTGTGCAGGATAATGAATAAAGTCTCCATGGGAAAAAAAAAGGGAGGGTTGGGTAGAGGGATGGACATGTAGATAAAACGCTCCCTGATGTTCTGACACAAGCTGATTGGCTGATACGATCAGTGTTGGTACTCTTCAGATCTTAATCCAGTTTACAGCTCCAACAGCAGTTTATAGGGTTTAAATTCTGCTTTTCTTTATAAAAAAAAGTACAACCTTATTTCTTCTTCTTTTTAATTCCAAATTTTCATGGTACTGTTCAGAATAGGGTGTTCACATTATTCAAAGAATTAGTCTTTTAAATTTGGCTGCATGTCTTTCTAAAGACTAAAGAAGCAGAAACAGGAGATCTGTCAGAGAGCGAGTAATTAGTTTGCATGTTGGCCTAAAACTGTTTGAGGAGCATTCCTTGATGCTTTTTGCTTGAATTGAATGGGAAACTTAAAGAAACAACTGCAACTTTCCAAACTCACTTAAAACATGGCCTCCATGTTCATCTGCAACCTTAGTCGTTTACATGAAATTACATGCCAGGGGATCCTTCAGCTAAAGCTTTATTGTTTGGATGAAGAGACCCATAGTGGCATAAATAACTGTTCTTTAATGGCTCCTTAACCTTGTCTATGATATTCACAAGTTATGCTACAAAATGTGAAAGAGGAACCTTAAAGTAAGAAACCCACTGAGAATAATCACCCGGCGCTGCAGCTCTACATTCTTGTTGCTCATTTCCAGCTGTTTCAGAAACTCTTTTAAGCACATGAGATATATCTTATCCAAAGAAACCTATCAAGTACATTTTATTTGATGCATGGGCAACTATTTTCACTCACTACAAGAAATTCAGGCCTTACTTTTTATTGTTAGAGTGAAATATACGGTGGCTCTGAGAGCTCACAGCACTGTAATTTAAGAAAGCACATCCAAAAAGATAAATCACAAGCAACAACACGCACAGCATTTAGAAAACGCACTGTAAAGACCACAACACAACAGATTAGAAAAATGCAACACAATGGAAGTGTTTCCAGAGGACACTTAAAAATGATGCACATGTCCCGACACTTGTTGATTTTGAGTCACAGCCCTATTAAGGTTCTCTTTCCATCAATAGTGTTGGAAAATGAGATAAAATAAGTGTTTTTGATTTATTTTAACACTGTAATCGTATGATTCAGATATTAGCATAATGGCCAATAACGGTGTGTGCATCACTACTAAGTGTCCTTTGGAAACTCCTCAGTTGTGTTGCAGTCTATTTGCGGCATGTTTTTCAAATGTGTTGTTTTGTGGTCTTTGCAGCGCGTTTTCGAAATGCTGTGTTGACAAATTGATGAAGATGTTTTTTTTAATTTGCTTGTTTTGTCTTTTTGCATGTGTTCTCTTAAGTTGCAGTGCTTTCCTGACTTGTCATATCTAAGTTTGAATATTATCAACAAAATGAAATATTCTGACCATAAATTTGAGAAATCAACTCAACACTTATAATTTTTGACATTACCTGTTTCAAACAGAAAAACAACAACAAATATTTTCTAAAATAACAATAAATGCAAAGAATGTATGAGTGTCAAAACTGATGGCCATAACCGTAACCTATTTTATCATCAACTCTAACTCTGCCGTACTGAACAAGGTGGGAACACATCCTCCTATCCTTGACTCTTCTGTTAAATGTGGTGTAGAAAGTGAAGCGTACTCACTCCCACTGTTTCCTCTTGGCCTGTGGTGTGTTGTGCTTCTTGTGTGCCTGATGAGCCTGGATGACATCACGATAGTCCACCAGTCCCCCCCTCCTCCGAATCAGAGGGACTGAGGGGTCAGAGTTACTGGTCACCAGGGACATGGACCCCCGGCTGGAGTGTAGCCCGTATCCACCCCCTCCATTCATGAAGGGCACTTCATTGTAGTGCTCCACCCGGACATCGTACACAGTGTGATAGTAGGAGGGCTTGGGGCCCACGCTGCTCCCGCTGATCGGGGGAGGACGGCAGCGCAGTGGCCGGTTGAGGCCTTGAGAGGAGGAGGAGCAGGAGGAGGTCTGGGGCCACACCACCGAGCCACCATGGTCCTGATAGAGGGGGGAAAGCATGGAGCTGGAGAGAGAGAGAGAGAGAGAGAGAGAGAGAGAGAGAGAGAGAGAGAGAGAGAGAGAGAGAGAGATTTAAAGGTTATTCCCCATGATATCAGACAGCTCGATGAGGACAGTAGTAACAGACATATATAAGACAACAGGACAGCTCCAAAAACCTGTGTGTAATAAAAGATGTTTATGTTTTTAACATGTCTCTTATATTCTAAAGCTGTTTTTATCTTCTTAGCTGTTTTTATTTGTGTAAACCCTAAAACTTTAACTTAGTCCTTCTTGGAACGGAAAGTTGTCTGAGACTCAAAAAAAAACAACAACACTTCGCTTTCCCAATGTAAGAATTTGAAATCTTTGGCTATGAATGTGTGGCGGACAAAGTCCCTTTGGGTTTCAAAAGGTCACAAACATTTTTGAACTCAATCATAATTTAACTACCATGATGCTTTCCTGCAGTGACTTGACTGCCAATGCTGAGAAAGGAAAGCGGGTTGTATTCTCACCAACATCTCGTTCTAATTCATTATTCATTTCTAATATTTATAATGCCAATTCAGAACAAATACTTTCTCAAGACACTTGAAGGAGAAGCTGAAAGTGCATTCTTTTGTGCAGTGAATAACAAAAAGGCAAATGTCGAGGATGCCAGAAATTCAGTTTGAAGTTGCCAGGAAGCAGCTTTGTAAACTGAACAAGCTGTTTTTTGCTATTTCACTTCTAGAAGTAACTACTTATAATCTGTAAAATCTGCCTCACATGCCAAAAATCCCCCTCTAATGGAAGAGACTTCCCCTCTCTATCCGTGTTACGGTTTAAGGATGAAATGCAAAAGTATTGCTGCATCTCGGCCTCTCGTTTACACGAAAAAGCTGTTTTAGCCGATCTAAAACGCAACTTTTAAAACGCCCTCCAGAGTGGAATTTTTCTGATAAGCTGCAGTCTCCGTTGCCGTATAAACAGCAAGCCAGAGTTTTCCATGGAAATGCTGACACCACACCATTTTGCGTGTGCACATTCCACTTTTGTTGTGGGAACTTTTTATTGCCATATATTTAAGACTTAATTTACAATATTTGATACTGTCTATCACTCTTCTAGGGGCTGAAGAAATATGCTTGTCTGTGGTGCATGAATCAACCAGTCAACAAAAGGCCAAAACTCTACACCGTAAACCTCCAGGCACTTTGCACTTTTGCATTCAAATCAAGGCCCCATTTACCCGGCAATGGTTTTCGGGTGAAACACAAAGGTTTTGTTGCGTTTCAGCCTCTCGTTTGCACAGAAACAGTGTTTTAGCCGACCTAAAACGGAAACTTTTGAAAACGGCCTCCGGAGTGGAATTTTTCTGAAACGCAGTGGCTACCACTGCCGTGTAAACAGCACACCAGGGTTTTCAGTGTCTGACGTCATACTCCGCTTTGCACATTACACTTTCATTGTGGCAAGTTAAATTGCCATGCACAAACCAGACAGCAACAACAGTAACAATGGCGGACTACCGGGTTGTGCTTGTGCTGCTGAATCTGCTGACTGCCTTTCAACGAAATGTGCATTTGTTGCTTCACTTCTGCACTCAGATTAGACACATTCAATATATACACCAGATGATCAGACCACCTCTTCTTCGGCAGCAAACTACCAAAAGATTCTACAGTTATATCGCCACCTACAGCTACCTATGATATGCATAGTACAGCGTTTTCAGTCCATCAGCGTTTCCATGTAAACACAGATTTTTTTCCCTGCGTTTTTTGCGTTTTCAAGTGAAACACTGTGAATTTATGAGCTTAGGCCCCATTTATACGACAATGGGGCCTAAGCTCATAAATGTTGGTAGAATTTAGCGCTGACAGGATGAGAGTGCACAGTGTAGCTGGAAGAGATGCGGACAGCTCATTTCAGTCACAATAAAACACAAAACTGCAACAGACTGTACAGAGCTGCTGAAGTCAGTTTGCTCTTGAATACCATGTTTCATAACTTAGACCTTGAGACAGAGACACAGATTGGGTTGTGGCTGCTTATTGCACATCATTTGCCCTTCATTCTTATTAATTTCTCCCCCGTGTCTGCTTAGAGCTCTAACACATACCAGAATGTATGGCAGGCCCATTTTTGCAGTCGACTTTGTGGTTTGCCCTCTCTTAACTTTTAATCTCAGGAACAAGTATGAGTCAAAAGACACGGCCAAAAAAGGGTGAAGAATATAATCCACATTATTTAGTGTGGCACATTAATAAGACAGACATTCAATAAAAGTTAAAAAAAAAAATGCAAAGGACAAAAGACAATGAAAGGCCTGGAGAGAAAGGAGGAATTGACACAGCAATAAAGAGATAAACTCTTCCATGAACTTGTGCAAAGAGTGAAGACACCAGCCTGGCATTTAATTTAAACTCTGTACTATGCTAAAAGATGCTGTCCTTAGCGTGTCTGTGCATGTTTTAATGTTTACTAGAAACCACATTTTCCTCGCCTGTTACCTGCTGAGGCTGCATTGCACATTATTTCTCCCTGACATTGTGTAAAGCGAAAAACTAATTCACAGAGACAGGCACACACACACACACACACACACACACACTGAGATTTACGCTCCAACGCTGCAGGTACAATGATGGAACATACTGCTATGGTAAGGACTTTGTCGGGTGATTGAGGGTGTGTGTATGTGTATGTGTGTGTGTGTGTGTGTGTGTGTGTGTGTGTGCACGCCGCAGGGCTTGAATAACACAGGTCTGGTTGTATTAGTGGTGGCAGCAGAGAACACACAGACTCAGGTCCATGAATATAACACAGAGCAAGGGCAAAGTACAGAAGTAACACGGACACAGAGGACTCTCAGGGAGGGGGAGATTAAAAAAGGTGGAAAGAGGGGTGGACGGTCAGATAAAGAGAGAACAAGAGGGTGAGTGGGCAGGAGAAAAAAGGAACAAAAAGTAAGAGTTTGGAAGTAAAAAAAAAATGCAGCCAGTTTTTGCCCAAGAGGCGAAGCAATATGATGGAGAGATCAGTTTAATAAAAGGTACAGAGGCAGCAAGAACTGAGCATAGACAGCGAGATTAGGGGACATGACAGATGAGTGGGCAAATGACTAAATGCTGAGAAGCAAAACTCGTTGTCAGTTTTACCAACTATCTCTGACCTTTTTCACTCCTGCACTCCAAAAATGTCCCAATACTTTCACTAGGAATGTCAGGAGACGTTCATGTGTAAAGGCAAATGGTCAGATCAGCTCACCCCAACCTTGTTCAGATTCTTTCCTGCCAGCCTGAGAAGTTCAGTATGAGTCGATGTGTGAGTTCAAAAATTCTCCTCTCATGGTTTTCCTTTGAGTAGTAGTAGTAGTAGTAGTAGTAGTAGTAGTAGTAGTAGTAGTAGTAGTATATTTTGCAAATGGGGGACTGACATTTTTTAAACTTCCTGACTTTTCACCTGCACAAACCTGCACAAACCGGAAAACCTGCTGAAATTTGCAGTAAGATGATTATCCACAGACAAATATAACAAACTGCGTTGGAAGACTGCAGTAGTGGAGAGCAAAGTTCAATGTCTGGAAGTGAATGTAGATATTCTATTTAATTTTCATGTAACATTTGAAATAAATGTTGCCAGAAAATTCTGCTCAGTATCTATTATGATCTAAAGCCCAACAATAAATCAACACATTTGCTCCAGATTATGATCCAGATTCTTGCAAGAACAGACAAAAACAGTTTAGATTTTAAAAATGGCCAGCTTTCAGGTGCCCGTATGAGAGGGGATGGTAGAAATGTAAGGACCTGAAGATTTCGGAGTTGTCTGGAAATGGCTGCAAGTTTATGATGACAGCAGAGACAACAATGAAGGAACTACAATGACTCTACAAAGCCACAACATACAACACCACAAGGTAAGGTATTTGTAAATAGTTATGCAGGGCTGTTGTTTGAACGTGACAACAAGCAAAGTAGCTGGCTGGTGACAGCCCGGTGTCTGAGACGTATCCATCCACGTAGCCCGTGTTTTAGCCTTTAGCCTGTGCTCTATTACGCTCTTATTTAGCTTTCTTCTTCTCTTCTGTCCTTTTTCTGTCTGACAGTTCAAGTCCAGTGTCCACCATCACTACAAAAGGAATCCCAGAAATCATTTTCAGCAAAGAAAAACACAGATCTCTCTTCTCACCACTAAACTTGGTGTTGTCATAGAGACTGCAACGTGCTGTGAATCAATCCGGTCCTTACCCCAGGAAGCTAAGAAATAGCATTTAGAAACAACCTATACTGGCGCTCATGATCTCATTTTAAGTTGTGGATTATGATCAGACATATATCTAGAAGTGAGACTTTAACCCCAAACCAATCATTTGTGAATCAGATTTGTTATTACTGATGGGCGCTTTACAAAGCAGCCTCTGCCATCATAGTGTGAATACGGTATGAATATGTGAAGGTGACATGTATTGTAAAGTACTTTGGGTGGTTTGAGGACGAGTGAAAGAAAAACAGTCCATTATAGAAAAGCAACTAACGTTCTTATGTTTAACTCACCAAAATGAATCCTTTTGCTGCCTCCTGAAACACCACTGGTCTAAGAACTGAGTGAGGCAAAAACAAGACAGCTCACTAAATTGAACATGGCTCAGAGAATATGGTTTTTTTTTTTTTATTACATATTATTTTATTGTTAAATTGATAAATCTAAAGGCAGTGGTTTCATATAAGAGGCACTGCACAGGTGCAGAGTTTTGGTGCATTTAAGAGGCAGAGAGAGGAAAAGACGAGCGATGCTTCAAAGTCACAGAAGAAGGATTTTGATTGGAAGGTCATTGAACTGAATCCCTGGGTAGCACTTTGTAAAAGAAATGGCCACAGAAAGTGGATGAGTAAAACCTTTTTCTTCCCTCTCGGCAGTTCTAAGCATCTACTTGGTCCATAATTTCTCCAAAGTTACGGTGAAAAACACCTATTCATCAGTACAGTGCAAATCAGCACAGAAGAAGCTGACTGCTGAAGATGTTTTGCAGGAGCAAGGCTGGATGTTTAAAATCTTTGTGCATGGATATATCTTTCATTACAGCTGAACAGTTCATTTCTTTATCTTAGCTACACATGCACACCTGTCACCTTAAAGTTGTAAAGTATAAGCTATTGTAGCTCTTAAAAAAATGTTTGATTTTCCTTTTTTCAATACCCCTGTAAATTTACTGTGAACTCCTCTAACTTATTTTGTTTATCTTGTTTATCTATCTTTATTTGACTCCGCATGGAGTGATCTGCTGTACTCATAAACAAAAATAAAAAAATATTGCAAAGAATAAAAAAAGGTAAAAACGAGTCATGCTTTGGTTTGCTTTTCACCATTAATTGGCCTTTGTTGTAAAACCAAAAAAGTCCTCCAACTCTGCCATTTTGAGCTGGGAAAAATGTCAAAAAAGAAGCGGTTGAAAAGATGGGTGCTGGACATGGAGGACAGTGCAATGCAGAGCAGCTCAGTCTCTTATTATTTGCTATCAGCTCTGGTTTCTAATGCAGCAGAGTCAGCTCAAACTTCTGAACAAGTTGCCAGTGTAACCCCCTCTACTGTTGTCCTGTGTGATTGAGTAGAATTACAGCTGACAGCACTGTCAGCTCCAATCAGGAGGTATTATGTTTCTTTACATGACTCAGATGCACACTACACTTAGAACATGTGGAAATTAAGGTTCACTGAACTGTTTGAAAAGTTTTGCAGTTCGGTATGTCGAGTTGTTTGGAAAATCTATCCCAGAGTAGCCTGCAAATAGCAGTGACCTTTCCTTCCACTTGGCAGCCAAACACAGCTCCTGGTGTCTAACTGTCTGACGGCCCTGACCTCTTTCTGCCCGTCAACCCCCAAAATGCTCTGACCTCTCAGGTCACTGCTCTCAGACTAATGCATCCATCACAGAGCAGGTGAATGCAAACATGAGACACAATTTGTCCTTCTATATTAGCTATTGTACGAGGCCAAAACAGCCTCTTAATCTGCTAAAAGCTAAAAACCTGCCATGGTCATATTTTCACACCACATGGTCATGTAATGTGAAAAGGATTCTGAACATTGTGTCCGATGGTAAACTATAAAAAAATGTAGTTTAGTTAAGTTAACTACCAAATGGGCTCAGAACCACAAGCTACAGTCAGGTACACTGGCTAACACATAACAGCTAGGCTCAGATGTTTCTCTAAAGGCATAACTCTGAGGTCATTTCATGACAATAAAACTGTAGAAAAGGTCCAACCACGAGCTGTGTCCAACTTTTTATCACCCCAAAAAAAGTGTAGCATTTTAGACAAATCCATACGCCAGGATAACATAGAGAAGGAATTTTTGAGCTACAAAGTTTACGAAGCCACTCTAAAGGTGTCCCAGATCAGCATAAAGACAGAAAAAATGATTTAATGGGTCTCCTTAAAACCAAAGTATTTCAAGCATGGTGCCTATCATTGTTCAGCTTTAGAAACCAATGGCTAACATTACTAAGACTTTGACCATGTTTTGTTCCTTTATTTGAAACCCAACTCACCAAGGATCAAAATGTCTCTATCACTGACGAATAATGGTTAGTAGCCAAGCCAACTCCAGCGAACATCTTACTTTTGCTAATTCAAATCTGACAAACTCCTATCCCTCACTTTAAAGACTTCAGGTTTTCATATTCTTTTTTTTTCCTGTGTTCCTGGTGCTGTCATCCTTTGATGCAAGTTATGTATGGGTATTCTACTCAGGACTACTTGTGAACAAGGATTCATGGTAAAACACACCCATTTAAAAAGCACAGAGGTATGGTATCAACTTCAGTATCAAGGAAATGGTGAGGCAAACACCGACATAAATATCTCTTGGGCTGTAAAAATGCTCTTCTTTGAAGCAGGCATTTGACCAAGAGGAAGTTAAGTCCCACCAAGCACACAACTTCACCCAAAAATGGGTGCTATATTGGAATATGCAGCTAGTCAATAGTTAAGAGAAGCTTTTTGTTTTCAAAGTATAATGCAGGATGAGGAGTAAATAAGGCTAGAGCAGGATGCTGGATGCCTGCTATCTTTGTTAGGCTTATAATTCTGTCCAGTTGCTATAAACATTTTCAAGATGAAATATCAAATATACATCCTTAAACACAAACCCATGGAACAACCCCCTGATATTTCATAAATGGAACATCTGAGCTTCAGCTGAGTTTGAGCCTCAGCAGGTGGGTAGATTATGCAATTCAAGCAACAAAATGTACATCTCATGTCTGCAGAAACATTAGCCAGGAACATTGAGGACTTCTGAGGTAAATGAAGTGTGAGAGTGTCTCTCCTGGATCATTGAACCTTAAAAAGAACAGTGCCCATGCCCTTGTGTTTATCGCTTGCTTAAAAGGTGATTTCTTTCAAGACAAACCATTAGGTCTAACAACAAACTGGCCACTGTAAACAGTCAAATTCAGAGGTTAAACCCTATGACGTGACATCCCCACTTAATAAACCAAAGCAGTATTTAATTAGTAAATGGAGATCAAGTGATTTTGGCTTTGGAAAATGTAACTATATGATAAACTGTCTCAGTGAGTCACCACACTAGCTGGGGACATGAATAAAATCAGCTGGCACCGTGCTGAGATCCATTATTCAGAGAGAGTTAGCCAAAATGATGGAGCCACCGCAGAGACAGAGAGACAGAGATATCACTGCAGGTTGTAAATCTGAGTCACTGATGGACCGACAACCATGACGAATGCAGACAAAGACGGCAAGAAGTCTCCTTTTACCCAAACATACTCAAACCTCTGTCCACATCATCACTCCTCTGATCCCTGCTGGTGGCTCACTGTACAAGTATTTACCCTTGGTTTTACCCAATAGGACACACCGACTGATTCATTCCAGCTTCATCCCAAGTATTGTTTACTCGGCTCAGCTCGGTACATCCATGACAACCACTTGATTTATGCCAAAGTCTGAGAGAAAGGATTCACTTGAATAACAGGAATAACAGAAGAGGAAAAAATACAAATTAGAACTGAAACCAAGTTAAGGACAGTGATGAAGAAAATTTTCTGATAATTTATTTCCCTACAGGAAGCAACCGCACAATACTCAAGTCTACACGTTTAAGCAACTTTCAGCCAGTGATCCCTGAAATAACAGACACCCATTGTCTCTTGAAGCCCCAACAGTTTGTACGGTCAAAGAAATCAGCCACAGTGACCAAATTCATTTACATGAACCATGATGATAACATCTTAACATATTAAACATGTTAAATTCTGGTGTAAAAAAAGACACTTTAAATAGGTGCAGGCCTGGCCTAGTTGTTAAGTTGTGCACAGTTGATAGATTAAATTTAAAACACAGGTAGGCTGACTTAGATGGCATCAGTCTACATTTTGTATTATTGTCTGAATATGAATAATCATATTGTAGATAGTTTCAGGAGGACTTTGAGGATAATGTGGACAACAGCGCTTGATGTTAAGAAGTTTTCTCTTTTCTCCACCTGACCCTAAAACTAGGCTGACGTTGATGGTCTACAGAAAGGTGCTGCTGTATGAAATGAGGAAAAGTACTCGATGTGTTGTAGAAGGAGGAGGTCTGAGATTAATGCAACTGACCAAGTCTAGCTGGGTGTTTACGGACCAGATGCATCCATTTCCTAAGATTCTGCACAACCATTGAGGACGCCAGTTTGAGGCTTCTGGCAGCTATCACAGATCAAGATGGCATCCACCTCTGCTTACAACCTCAAGTAGGATGATATAATAACTATGCCAGGCACGCTGTGTGTGAAGCTCAAGTTCCTGCTGATGTGCTTGATCGTTGCCAAGGTATGTGTCATTCTGGGCAGAGAGGCTGAAGTGAGCCGTCATCAATGCCAGGATTTACCCTGCTGAGGTTCAGAACAGACAAAGTTTAACATGGGGAGGACGCTACACACATTGCCAATTAGAGCAACGGTAAGGAACTTTTATTGTGTGTTGATCTTGAGTTGACCCCTGTAAGCAACGTGGTTTGTTTTTTTTTTAACATCTTTGCTGATATCATCCTGAAAAGCATTCTTCTTTCTATGAATGACAGGAATATTTACTTTCACAGGCAGTATGCTATTAACCACCTGTCCGACACAGACTTTAGCTGGTTTTGAAACCAACTGAAATTCATACTTATGCGCCTCTACGACTTTAAGAACAGGGAGTTTTTGTGCAGTCTAATGATCTCTGTCAGCTGCTTGACATGATAAATGAATGACATTCTGATCAAATGTATTTTTAGGCAAAATTTTTAGCCGAGTTAAAAAAAACAAAACAAAACAAAACAAAACACAAGAACCCTCCCTTACTGATGGTTTTGTTGATCTGTAGATTTAAAAACAGTTGGCGTGTGTGATGGAACGGTAAAGCTATATGAAGCTCTCTGGCATTTTTTCAGTTTGTCCTGAGTGGGTGAATGACTGTTCACTCTATTTGTTATGCGAGTGCTGTACATCAGAGGCCTGTACTACGAAGCTGGATTAACACATCCAGTATCTCTTTCCATTACCTGGGTTGACTTAACGAGACATTCTCAGTCCTGATAAGCGGTACTACAAAGCTTGATATCAACTCGCTCAGTGAATCCGGGGTTTTCCAGTCTTGATCAGTGTGCGCTCACATGAAACAGGTGGAGTTTGCTGCATCTGATCAATCGCAAACATGGAGAAACAGGAAAAACCCTGCTGAGTAGCCTACTTTACCACGGAGGAGCAGACAGTTATTCTTTAGAAGTACAAAGAATTTATACACATCATCCAGACCAAAAGCAACACTGTTGCTGCAACAAAAGTGAGAAAGGAATGCTGGCAGAAAAATGCCAACTCTGTAAATATGTAAATTTGTGAGCTTAAACAGTATTAATTCATCGGATAATATAAACGGACAACAATTCTGATCCCTCTGTTTGACTATATTATGCACAGACGTTTTGGGCAGAGCATTTTCTCAGTGCCCTTTCTTTGGTTTATATTTTCCACTGAGTTCTTTTAAGGCTCAGCAAGCTGTGTGAGCATTTTTTTGTGTTGGAATAAATTAATTCCTCACCGTGACACCACGAGTAGTTGTGCATTCCAATAATTCATGTTTCTGCATTTATGCCATATTTTTTTAATCATTATTTAAGATGCAAATAGTGGTGTTAAATGGACTAGGGGACAAGTACAAAAACATACTAAGTGGTCACTGACAAGGCTTTATTTCTTCACACCGTCTCTGATGTATGGATGACATCAATGGAATTTATTTATTTATGGAGCCATCAGCTGACAAATGTAACGCAGTCCATCCCATGAAAATATGAATCTTTTGTACATCAAAAGGATTGCGTCTCTCTTTAAAAACTCTCTCTCCTAAGAGCTTCTCTCACGATCCATGCACCAACTGCAGGCTATTTTCCAAGAGAGCTGATTGGTCAGGAGGTTGTGCTTTTATACTTGTTGATCTCTAATCCAGATCTTAACCTGCTCCAGAATAGGTTAGCATACATTACCGTGGTGATTTGTCCTGGTAAGAAGTGAACTAGCTTCGTAGGACAAAAAATCCAGGCTTCAGCCAGAAGTTTCTGTTGTGATCCACCTGCCCCTCATCTGGGTTAATCAGAGTCTGCATTTAAACTCTGTCTGGAGATGTGACGCAGCCAGAGTATTCCAGCTCTTCAAGTGGTATTACGGCCAGTAATTGTATCTCTTTGACCACATGTTTCAAGATTAAGATTTCAAGTGTTTTACCTGAGACTAATTCCCCGTGTCTCTCCGTCTCTTCCAGTGCCTCCTCGCGTTCCTGCCTACAGCTCACACCAGCCACGCAGCCACAGCTCTCCTTCTGGATTCATTCATTCATTCATTCATTCATTCATTCATTCATTCATTCATTCATCCCTCCATGCAATAAACCCTTAAAACTGTCTCCTTCTGCCTCCGCCTGTCTTCTCAGTCCAACTCAAATCAGTTGGTTGTTCAACCATAACAGTTACCTTGCTAAGAGAAAATCCAGCTTCATAGTACAGGCCTCTGCTGTGTTGTTGTTCAGTTTCTCCCTCTCACGGAGGCCAGAGGAGCAGCACACCTGTTTGCTTTTAGATCATCAGGCTCCTGCTGAGTACACAACTGAGAGAGATTAGAAATCAGCAGGTTATTTAAGTTATGAGCTGTGGGGGAAAAATGTCACAGCTCTTGTTGAGGCAACTAGTCAGTTACTATTAACTTGCTCTTTATCCAGCAATTATAAGGGGAGGTTTATTTTTAAACTGTTATTGTTTATCCTGGAAAAGTTCTTGACCTAAGGCCTGAGGCCTGTACTACCAAGCTGGATTTTCTCTTAGCGAGGTAACTGTTATGGTTAACCCTGGATTTTCTGTCCTACGAAGCTGGTTCACTTCTTACAGAGACAAATCACACCAAGATCTGGATAAGAGATCAATGAGTAGAAAAACAACACCTCCTGACCAATCAGCTCTCTTGGAAAAGACCCTGCCCATTTTTAAAAGGTCTTGTCGTTGCTGGTGCACAGAGGGGACAGACGCAATCCTTTTGATGTCCACAATGACTTCCTGTACAAGAAATTCAGATTTTCATCAAATGGACTGAACTACATTTGTCAACTAATGGATCCATAAATTAATAAATTCTGTTGATTTCATCCAAACATCAGCGAAAGTGTGAAGAAATAAAGCCTTGTCACTGACCACTTTGAAGGATGTTTTTGTACTTGTTCCCCAAATCCATTTAGCTCCACTGTTTGCATCTTACATAAAAATGTTAATAATAATGGTCACACATGGCATAACTGTAGAAACATGAATTTATGGGATGTACAACTATGTGGGAGTTGAGGAGATAATATTAATTCTATTTAATATTACAACACAAAACGTGCTCAGATGGGTTGCTGAGCCTCAAAACTCGATGGAAAATTATAAACCAAAGTTTGGGCACTAAGGAAGAGCTCTGCTCCAAACATCTGTGCCATAATAAAGTCAAATTGAGTAATCAGAGAGCTAACCATTAATATTGTCCCATGAATTAATTTTTGATAACCTCACAAATAACTCATTAACAGAGTCGGCAGTTTGCTGACATCATTCCTTCCTGGCTTTTTCTGCAGCAACAGTGTCATTCTTAGCCTGGATGACGTGTTTTAATTCTACGTATTTCTAAAGAATAATTGTCTGCTCCTCCATGGTAAAGTAGACTGCACCACAGGGTTTCTCCTGTTTCTCAATGTTTGTCAGTGGTCAGCCATGCAGACCCACCCGCACTGATCAAGGATGGAAAACCCTGGATTCACTGAGCGAGTTGATATCCAGCTTCATAGCACCACTTATCAGGATTGCAAATGTCTCGTTAAGTCAACCCAGGTAACAGAGAGAGATTCCAGATGTTTCAATCCAGCTTCGTAGTCCAGAGGCCTGTACTACGAAGCTCGATTAACTCATCCAGGATCTCTATCCGTTTTCTGGGTTGACTTAACGAGACATCGGCAGTCCTGATAAGCGGTACTACGAAGCTGGATATAAACTCGCTGAGTCAATCTGGAGTCTTCCAGCCTTGATCAGAGCGCGCTCACATTAAAGGGTGGGGTCTGCAGCGTCTGACCAATCACAGACATGAAGAGACAGGAGAAAATCTGCAGAGCAGCCTACTTTACCGTGGAGGAGCAGACAGTTATTCTTTAGAAATACAAAGAATTTAAACACAGGCTAAAAGCAACACTGTTACCGCAGCAAAATCTAGGAAGAAATGCGGGCAGCAAACTCTCGACTCTGTTAATGCGTAATTCATGAGATTATCGAAAATTAATTCATAGGACAATATAAACACACAGCACTCTGATCACTCAATTTGACTTTATTACAGCACAGACGTTTGGAGCAGAGCTCTTCATCAGTGTCCAAACTTTCCATTGAGTTTTGAGGCTCAGCCCCCGTCTGAGCGCGTTTGTGTTGGAATATTAATAAATAAAATTAATATTAATTCTTAACTCCCACGAAGTTGCGCGTTCGATAAATTCCTGTTTCTGCAGTTCTGTCATGTGTGACCATTATTATTAACATCATTATTTAAGATGCAAACAGTGGAGCTAAACGGACTTGAGGAACAAGTATAAAAACCTCCTTCAAAGCGGTCAGTGAGGCTTTATTTCTTCACTCTGTCTCTGATGTTTGGATGAAATCAACTGAATTTATTTATTTATGGATCCATCAGCTGACAAATGAAGTTCAGACCATTTGATGAAAATCTGAATCTCTTGTACAGAATGACCACGTGAACATTAAAAGGATCACATCTCTCCCTAAAAACTCTCTCTCTCTCTCCTGAGCGCTCTGCGCACCAACATCGACAGGATCTTCTAAAAATGGGCAGGGTCTTTTACAAGAAAGCTGATTGGTCAGGAGGTGTCGTTTTTCTACTTGTTGATCTCTTATCAAGATCCTAACCTGCTCCGGAGCAGGTTAGTCTTTCAGCATAAGTTACCACGGCGATTCATCTCGGTAAGAAGAGAACCAGCTTTGTAGTACAGAAAATCCAGGGTTAACCCAGAAGTTATCTCGCTAAGAGAAAATCCAGCTTTGTAGTACAGGCCTCAGGCCTCTGGACAACAAAGCTGGATTTTCTCTTACTGAGCAAACTTCAGGTTCATCTCTTAAAAGGATCAATCGCCATGGTAGCATTGAGTTCAGGATAAGTGATCAAGTATAAGAGCAACACTTCCTGACCAATCAGTACTCTTGGAAAATAGCCTGCCCATTCTTAGAAGAAACCGTTGCTGTTGGTGCTTGGATCATGACAGGAGCTCTTAGGAGAAAAAGAGCTGTTAGGGAGAGATGCAACCCTAGCGATGTCCATGATGACATTCTGTACAAAAGATACAGATTTTCATTAAGTGGACTACACTACATTTGTCAACTGATGGAGCCATATGTTACAAATGTAACACATTGCTGTCAGGTGCATCAAATAATGAGGTTAATAATAATGGTAACACATGGCATAACTGCAGAAACATGAATTTATGGAATGCACAACTACTCATGTCGTCATAGTGAGGAATTGATTCATTAATATTCCAACATAAAATGCATTCAGACGGCTTGCTGAGCCACCAAAGAGCTCAATGGAAAATATAAACTAAAGGAAGGGCACTGAGGAAGAGCTATGCCCCAAATGTCTGTGCTGTAAGTCAGAAATGTAAATCAGAGTGCTGTCGGTTTATTTTATCCAATGAATTAATATTGTTTAATGTCACAAATTTACACATTCATAGGGTCAGCAATTTTCTGCCAGCATTTGTTCCTGGCTTTTGCTGCTGCAGTGGTGTTGCTTTTGGCCTGGATAATGTTTGAATTCTTAGTATTTTTGAAGAATAATTGTCTGCTCCTCCATGGTAAAGTAGGCTGCTTTGCAGGGTTTCTCCCACCAACATAACTTGCATCTTAATTTGTGCAGAAGAAGATCTGATGATTTAAAGCTTAAAATTCAGCCAGCTCAGTGACATGATGGCATGTAAAACTTAGGCAGCCAACACAAGTTGGATATTTACAGCTTTAGTCTTTGGAAAACAAAAGTCAGAGAAGTCTGTGTGTTATGAAATAAAACCATTTGAATATTTGCTTGCTCTTGTTCAGATTTAGTGCATTAAATTTTTATATTTTTCTGCAAGTGTGTTGCAAATAAGTTATGAACTGTGCATTGTAACAAAGCTCTAGTATAGTATATATTATATTTTTTCCTGTAGTGTTCCTAACCCTAACCCTAACCCTAACCCTAACGTTCTAACCTCTGGCACATTCAATAGTTATTTTTATGATAAGGATAAAACAGACAAAGGATCAAGCAAACACATTTGAGACTGACATTTAAAACTTACTTGAGCATTCACGTTATGGACTGCCAAAAGATGGATGACAAGACTTCTCCCCAAAAGTGAAGTTATATTATTTAGAGCTCCCTCTACTGACTGGCTGCAGTATAGGTCACAAAGCCTGCTGCCTTCATGTTCATTTTTCTCTGTTATCATACTTCTAATCATGCTGATTTTTATCAAAGTGTTCATTTTAGGCAAAGTTCAGTTTTGGGTCTATCTGTATTTATTCAAGCTTTGAATATTTGTTCAAATATGACGTGAAAAGTTCATATTCAAACTGTAGTTATCCATTCAAATGTCTGCTGCATCCTTGAGATGTCAGCCTGAAGGAAACTCCTCTGTCTGCAGACAAGAACCCGCTGCTTCATGTCCAAACAAGCGCCGCTCCTCCGCTGGTCTGTCCGCGGACACCACTTCGATATAAAGCAGACTTTGGGCACACGCACAGCCTGCCTACGTCACCATGAAGCGTCTGTTTACATGCAGCGCGGTCTCATCAGAGTCAGCAGTGTGAGACACAAAGAACAGGATTACAACTTTAGAGACTTTTTGGCTCATGTTAAGTTGTTTTGGTCGCACACAGTCCTCTAACACCCCATCGAGAGGAGCGGTCGCAGCGATCATGTCCGCATGCTCGTGCATGAAGTGTACAGGTAATACTGTAAACAGAAAGAGAGTCACACTTGATCCCGATGAAGTTGACAGACTTGTGTTTTTGTCAAATGATAACAGAAATTAAGACGGGCTGTTCGGCTCGAGTATCAGTTATATGTTTTATCGTCTTATTCAGAGTTGTCGGAGCTTTCTCCTGTTGTTAAGGAAACTGTTACAAAGAGCGCATGGGGACGGGGGGTATTCGAATATATGCAAATGAATAACAGGTCATTTTATATTTTTTTGTATTTGACTTTTTGAAAAAGTGACAGCCCTATTCAGTTTCAATCGGTTATCTGACGTTAAAATGAGAGACTGATATTATGATCCACAGCTCTGTTGACAAATATTGGCTCCTGTGCTTCTCAAGTTATCTGACTTTACTGTGTTCCTGTAGTGAATGAAAGCAATTCGGCTTGAAAAGCTGGCTCTTACAGGTGAACAACATGCCAGTACCATGAAGACTCGACTACCAGACTTTCAACAGACTGTAATGGTAATATTAACTTCCATTAACTCACACAAAACAAAACTAGAACAAAATTAGAATATCATCTGTGAAACGGAAGTCTCTGTTAACAGTTAATGGGGTTAAATTTTAATCAACTGCACCTACTCGTTGACATCCTTGTTTTTCTGAAAATCAGCGCCGCTTAGTCAGGAGATCAATGGCACAAGTGACACTGCTTTAGACATTGCCAAGTATAGAAACAATCTGATTTATGTACATCTCTCTATTTTATCTCAAAGCCAACATCTCCCTGTTCTCCTGCACAATGTCCACTCTGAATCTCTCTATTTATTCTCTTCCTTTATCTTGTTTATCAATGTTTGTCTTCATTTCCAGACATTATTGACCCTTTATCTTCAGTCACTTCTGCGTATTCTTGGTTGAGTTTGACAGTGTCACACTCTGACAGCATCCAGTATCACTGTTTTTTCTCAGGCCAATAAGGATCTATTCAGTCAAGCAGAGTTGGCAAACAGAGGGACAGAAAACACTGAGCTTGACTGATGAAGGATAGATAACCTGGGGTCTGAAATAGCAGGTTGGGAGAGAGATGACCCAGAAGAAACAGGTGAGAGTGCAGGTGTGAGACTGTATTTAGTCAACAAGGATACAAACACACATTCACACATCTGTCAGGACGACTTGGATCCTTTCTGCAGCTCAGATTGTGAGGGGGAGGAAGCAGGAGGAAATCGGCTCATGGATCTGTTGGTGTCAGCTTTGGTTCAAAATAGTAAAACAACGGAGAGAAGAGGAAATATTTTTGGCTGAGAGGTACAGTATTACCTTTGAGAGATGGGTACATAGAGATTTTATATAACTCACTCATCCAGTGGCACATTCATCACTCTGCTGTACAACAACAACCTGGGAGAAGAACCTCAACGTCCATCATGAGACCATGATACTCGCCACATGCCTGTTTTTGGTTAGGAGGGCTCCTAACTGAGTGAAATGAGAAAGACCCCGAAATGAACCTTTTGATTTTTGCTGCAATTATTATAATTCTTCTACTTAAAAAAACACTATCACCTGTCATTACAGCCTTTACTGTATACTCTAATTTTATTAATTTTATTCCACACAAAAGTCTTTGCCATATTACTTGCAACAATTTGAACTTTATATTAAGCTAAATCCTTTTTTTCTCTCTTTGGAACATGGCACCAGTAAGGAGAGCAAAGGTCTCTGCAGTGAACAGTACATAACCTGCTGGTCTTCCTCTGCAGGTCCTTTATCTACAGAGACTGAGCAAAGACAAACAGGGTTATTATTACATTGAGATGAGGACGCCCCGGGGCCCGGAGGCTTTCTGTTCTATGTTCCAGTTTGGACTGAGTCTTGTCAATCTGTCAGTCAGATGTCATTTGACACAAAGCCTAATCGACTGTGGAGAAAATATAAAACACTTGACAAGAAAAATGTGACAAAAAAAAAAAGAAAAAAAAAAGGCCAAATATTTCTGGATTTATGGACCTTCCTAGCCTTTCATTTGCTAGATAACTGTATACTTTCAGTCCTCTCTGCCAGTCTTAAACACTTTAAACACATTAAATCTACATAAAATAATATGAAACAGTTCTCACTTTCTGCAACATCTGTCCTGTAACCACTCATTGGTCTATTCACCCAACATAAGTGTTACCATCGCAGTATTTGTCTTGAATGGCTGTAAGAAATCAGGCTTATTTTGTTGTTGTTTTACCTGTCTTGGCAAAGTGTAAAAAAAAGTCTCTGGGGTCCAGTTAGGTCCAGTAGACCTACTGATAATCAATCATGTGATGTGGTGTGGCACTGAGAAACTAACAACTATTTTCGTCAGCCTCCGTTTTGTTTTCCCAATTCCCAATGCCTGGCATTAAATTGCTCGTTGTGAGAAAAAAGCACTGAGCGGGACTGTTCTTTGCCATCCCGTCGCATTTTGGATGTCTTGTAAGCCTTACCTGTCTGTCAGGTGCTCTTCTGCCCAGCGGGTTCCAAGCCTGCGGTTTCCGGGGACTCCAGACCCACCCCCCGGCTCTTCGGTGGCCCCGACCTGCTCACCTGCCGGTAGTTCTCGGCTGAAAACCAGTCAACGGTGCTGGGAGGACTGTGCGTCCGGAGAACAAGCTGAACCGTATCTACCACCGGAGGGTAGGAAAACTCCATGATCACATCCACAACATCCCGAGAAAAGTCAGGTCCGCTGGTTAACAAATGTCACTGTGACGTCAGCAGGAGAGGAGATCCGAGAATGTGTGAGAACACCGAGATGTAAACTGGGGAAAACAGCTGGGGGGGAAAAAGTCACGGTATGTTCCGATCCAAGTCTGATGTTCTCCAAAGGACGTTTGACTCTGTACACTGAGTGTTCCTCTCTCTCTCTCTCTCTCTCTCTCTCTCTCTCTCTCTCTCTCTCTCTAAATCTCCCTTTCCTCCCTCCTCTCTCGCTTTCTCTGTCCTTTTCTAAAAGTGTCACCCTCACACTTCGAGCTGCTTTGTGAGTTATACTGCATGATTTGCACTTTTGTTGATTACTTCTTAGTTCTACTCAGCCTAATATAACCCAGTATATCATAAACTGTCACCCCACTACTGCTGTTTCTATCTATAAATAGAGCCACGTGGCTTTACCACCACTGAATGTTTTAGAGTGAAATATGCGTTACATCTCCTAAAAAGGTTTAATCTTCTACACACAGCCCCAGAGAGGTAAGACAATGATATTTTTAATTTGGAGGGTGAGAAGAAATGTTACCTTAAGTTGCATGTCAAATGTTAGTTATCTGGAAGCGCTAAAAACATTTACAGCCTAGTTTAAAGAATGGTTTTGGTCTAAATAGCTCATTTCTCCATCAGCATACACTGTAGGCACTCTATAGGTGTTGGTAAAAAGGCTTTATGCATCATCCAAACATGATCCATACAAGGTTTTGGTTCAGAGTTATCAAAACGGTCCCAGTGGACAAAGCGGTTTCAAAAGGAAGTGTCAGAAACAAATGGGTGACGTCGCAGAAACTAAGCAGATATAATATTAAGTCTATTGACGAGACTGTTACACTGTGATATCTTCACCCCGACCTGTCATTGGTTCTGTTCTGCTCTGTAAATTCACACACCGGCCTGAACACCATACTACTCTTTCATGAGGTTCTCAGTAAAGGTACGAAGGCATAATGACTGCAGAGCTTTTTTTAATGTGCTGCAGTGAGATTTAAATGCATTAGTGTTGTAGTGATAACAGAGTGCGGTTCCTTTGTGAATTTGGACTGCACGGCTATAATCTGAAAACACTGAACTTACTTCGTGAAATTTCAATTCTTTTTATTAACTAGGCTCCAGGCTGATGCGCTGCCAGCCAATGTGATCAAACCAAGTTTCGCTAATCACAGATAAATCCAATTTGTTACCCTCAGTTTGGAGGGGCTGAAAGGTGACTGCTCACAGATGAAAGTGCTGATACATGGAGACAAGCATTCACACTAAAATTTTAACCCTCCTGACTGATTCCTTTGAGCCTCAGAAAAAAAGCTGTGGTACCTGTAGAAAACCCGTACAGACTGGTTTTAAATGTGTGATACTGAAGCAAGCTCCTTGAGCTTCCTATTACGAACTACCCTTGTGTTACCATACTGATGCAAAATTCATTTAAATTTCTGTCTAAAAAGTCTGAATTTGGTAGACCTTGATAGCAGATGCATTAAGTCCTGTGAGTTCGTGAGGTGATTCCTCCATGAATCAGATTTGTTGTTGCTGTTGTCCAGCAAACCTCACAGATACTCGGTTAGACTGAGATTTGGGGAATTTGGAGGCCAAGTCAACACCTTGAACCTGCTGTCGTGCTCCTTCGGGCTTTGCTCTGTGCTCACTTCTAAAGTTCACGTGCCCATTGTGGGCACTTTCAGAGGTGGACGGAGGTCTGCATGGGCATCCTGACAGCTCTGTGACTGCACAGCCCCATACACAACAAGCTGTGAAGCACAAGCCCCCCTGCTGGATAAAACCACACTCTTCACCCCTCATGTACATCACTGAGCCTTGGCAACCCATGATCCTGTCTCTCCTACCTCCACCATTTTTAAGTAGGTACTGTCCAAAGCAGACTTAGTCAGAGCTGCACCCCACAAGAGTTGCTCTCTGGAGATTCTCTGACTCAGTTGCTGAACCATCACAGTATGTCTCTGTCAAATTCAGTCACCTCTTTATACTAAACTGCTTCCAACATATTAGCTTCAGGGACAAAATATTCACAAGATCATTAATGTTATTCCTCTCACCTATCAGTGGTCATAATGTTCTGACCTGACTGAGACCTGCTAATTGAGTATATGCAAACAGAATAAAACATATCTGTTTTGGTATTATTTACTGAACCTCAACTACAATTGGAATAAAAAAAAACGTGATTTATAAGAAACTGACACTGGGAAATTGTTATGAATTCTGTCTCCCAGGCAAATTGTTATGAATTCTGTCTCCCAGGCACTCTCTCTCTCTCTCTCTCTCTCTCTCTCTCTCTCTCTCTCTCTCTCTCTCTTGGTGGTAATGGTCCTTTCAGGAGAGAGGTAGAAAAGAGATTAAGAGGCAAATACAGAAATGTAGAGATCCTTTAAAGCGCTAGCAGTCTGAAGCTGCAAGACCAATGTCACACAGATCTGTTTCTTTTTTTTAATTCCACATCAAGCTGTGCTGCAGCTCAAGAACTCTCCTCAAAATACTTGTGAGCTGCTGAGCACGCGATTATTTGTGTGTGCAAGTGTTAGCATTTCTGTATGGCTTTTAAGTCTTTGGGTATTGTGTTATGGTCCAAAAGTCTTTATAGTTTGTGTTTATGACTCTCTCTCTCTCCCTCTCTCTCTCTCTCTCTGTCTGTGTGTGGAATCCCAGAATCAGCATCTTCTCACCAACACTGCTGTTGTTCACGTCCAATAATAACACCTTGCTCCCGAAAATTAAAGCCTGTGGCTGTACACTCTCCCTCACACACACACACACACACACACACACACACACACACACACACACACACACACACACACACACACACACACACACACACACACACACACACACACACACACACACAAACACTGGGGAATGAAGTATTGCAGAGGTTGAACACAGTTTAACCTCATTTGAGGACACAGAGAGTGACCCTGCTAATATCCTACAGGGACTTAATAGAATGCAATAAACATGCAGAAACACATGTCCACTCACATACATACACACACACACGCGCACACACAAATAAATAAATAAATAAATGAAAGGCTGCAGCGTTGAGGCCACTATGCAGATCCAATCTAGAGTAGTAGACACTTCACGTCTTTAACAGTGTGATAAAAGTGATGAGCAGAGTAGAACGAAACCTGGAGGTCAGGGTGAACCTGCAGTGACTGAGCTGGTAATGTAGATTTGAAACTAATCCGAACTGGTCTTAAAAGCAAACTCACATAAAGAGCTTTGCTTCCAACACTATTTACATGTTGTGTTGTTGTGTTTGCAACTAATCAACATATACGCATCAACATTATTTCCATGAGACTTTCTTCGCTCTTAAATCAGAATTAGCAGTGGCATGGCATTATTTATGATGTATTTTTGAGTAAAGGTTTTTAAGTTTTGCCAGTTAAAGTTTTTGATTAAAGGCAGTGTTGGTAATCAGACTTAGATACACGTTTTGTTATTCTAGTTAAAATGATCTTTTGTGTTCTGAATCTAGAGCTAAAATCATCCACTGTCTTCAGTAGAAGTAAACCTGGGAAAACACAAACCAGTCCTAGCGTTTGGCATCCAATTTGTTAAAACAATAAAATCCCCCCCTGCTGCTGCATTTTGCTGGCATGCACTAGCCCCGATTCAATGCGTATAACCAAGAAGGATCCAAGTACGCTGGAGAATGGCAGAAACACTATCTAAACCCTGATTACTAGTAACAGTGCAAACAAAAACGATGTGCTGAAGACCGGTTTCAGTCTGGTTTTGAATCAGTCACGATCATTTGATTGTGAATCAGCGGTGCTTGTGCTTGTGCATGTGAGCGAAGGCCTCGTTTTGGAGGAGCTCTGAGTGTGGGAGGGTGGAGGCTAAACAGAGTACTGATGAGATGCTACATTCAAATTCATGCTAGTTTTCTGTGACTACCAACTGTGCCTTTAAGTTGGGATACTTTACATACTACCCCCCAATACACAGTGGACACAGTTGGTTATTTTGGGCTCTGGTAATATAAACTCAGAGTCATAGCTACATTGAAGAAATAAGAAAAAGAAAACACACTGTATTGATTCCTTGAAGGGAATTTTTTCCCTCCATTGTTTGACACAGCAGGCCTGAATACACACATACAGGACCCATAAACATGGATCGATAAGAAGAAACATCAGAGCGAGGTTTCTTCCTTATAGTCAGCCAGTGCATTAATATGTCTGCTGCCTTGTACACCTCAGGGTACTTCAGCAGCTCTTCAGCTACCAGTTTAAACACTGTACTGACCGCTTTGCGGGAGTGAGCCTAAACAACTCCCTCTTCACATCCCAAGTGTCTGCACTGAGCTCCAGCTGCCCTGAAAGCAGACAGAATAACACAAAAAACATCAGAGGTTTAGTTTGATAACTGCACCACATGTAGTCATTTTAACTATGTTTAAAATTAACTTATGTTTTGTTTTGTTTTTTTACTTCCAGCATAGCTTTATTTTTTCATTTGCATGTAGTCTTTTTTTTAATAAATATAGCTGTTTACTATTTTTGTCACACTGCTGTACAGGATTGCCATGTTGTATTTTCTGATTCCATAATATCTATACCTCTCCTTCTGTCTATCTTGAATAATTAAAAAAGAAAAAATATTAAGGATGCAAGTGAATAAAAAAGTTTTACAAATATTACAAGGCAAACCCCAGGAAAAATTCTTTTACGATCACCAACAACCACTCTTTTCTTTTTCATCCTCCAGTTGGTGCATTTCATACAGCCAATCACTAGATACAAAAATCAAGTGTTACTATTTGATCATTCTGTGTTACTGTAGAATTATGGCCATAAAATTGCCGCCTCCATGGAAGGAGACCCACACCCCAGAGATATAAACTTAATTATAACATTATAACGTAATCAAATCAAAATTATTTAAACATTTATATTATATTTGATTTCTACCAAGTCTGTTCCGATAAACATTGCTAGATTTTACTTTATGTACCTATAACTGAAGCACTTCAAATTACATATAGTCATTTACATTTAGTTTGTCAGGCAACAAATAAACCTGGTTGAATCCAAAATTAACAGTTTGACAATAATAAACAGAGGAATAAAATTACCTTAAGTTAAAACATATTACTCACATTTTATTTATTTATTTGTTTATTTAAATTCTTTTTTGTGGTTTTCATCCCACTCACTGTCTTGACGATGGGACCATAGACTATAAAAAAAAAAAAAAAAATGGACATCCTTTCGCTTGGCTCGAAGTGAGGTCGCCACAAAAACTGCTCCCCCTGGTGATTGGCTGCAGTATAGGTCAAAAAGCTCTCTCCCCGTTCATTCCAGATGGGCTGTGGTCAAACTTAGAAAAATGAATATACCTCGTAGAAATATTTCTCACATCCGTATGCTGTGGTGATAATAAGGTATTATTGGGCTGCATTGTGTTCAAGTCCTCTTTTTTTCTGAAAAGTTTCAGTTTCATTCGTTGTTAAACATTAAAAACAGTGTTTTACATCACATTTCATGAAGATTGTCAGCTGTTGTTCTTGTGTCGTTTTTTGGGAACAGTAAAATACGTTAGGAAGGAGAGCCAAGACTTTTAAAAGAATAAAAATATATTATTTTTGTCCTGCAACTCCACTCAGATTTTCGCAGTCCCTCATAGTTTCTACAGACGCCTGTGATGGAGGTTTTTTTGGCTTCAAAACCGTACATTGATAAAAGGTGGAGCCAGGCTGTCCATTTGATATACACTCTATGTGGAACACAATAACTATTACATAAAGACATAAAGCTAAAAATCCATAATTCTTTCTTTTGCTTTTCCACTCTGCCAATAAATAAAGGAGGAAAGGGCTTTATTATGAATAGATTAACTCATTAATGGAGGTAACGGATACTGTACTCATGTAATCTTCTGATGTTTCATTAGAGGCTCTCTCATTTGTGAAGCTGCTGTGCCCTCTAGTGTCACAGAGTGAGAAAGAGGCCCGTTTTCCTGCAGTCTGGCCCAGCAGAGCACAATATGGAGATTACATTTAATTAAAAAATCGCCTCCAGCCCATCACCCACTGATCTACATTCAGCAAACAGTGACAGTTTTTAGTTTCCAAATTACACAGCCCACCGATCAATTCAGGCGATAACTGCTGACACAGACAAATTCAATATCCTCTCCTGTGATAGCAATCAACAACAAACACAGCATTATGACTGGGGCTGGTTTAAAAACGACAACAATGGGATGAAAAAAAAAGAGTAAACAGAGTGAGTCAGGACAAGATGAGGAGAAAATCCAGAGCAGTTTGCTGAAAATGTAGCTGCAGAGTGCAAAGCAGCAGCTCTGTGTATGTGAAGCAGAGCCAAGCCTGAGGGGACGTGAGTTATATGTCACTAAATCAGTGTCACATGCAGCTGACTCTCCAGCTTCATGTCCAACATCAGCAGTAACTGCTTGTGTGTGTGTGTGTGTGTGTGTGTGTGTGTGTGTGTGTGTGTGTGTGCTGAGTGTGTGTGATGAAGGAGAAAGAGCAGATGGAAAGATGAAGTGTGTGTTTGAGTGTATGTGTAGTGACAATTTCTGAGCAGGGCTTAGGGAAAAATTACCACTAGATTATGTGAGATAGACACTCACCTGCCACTTTATTAGGCACATCTGTCTAACTGCTTGTTAACGCAAATTTCTATTCAGCCAATCACATGGCAGCAACTCAATGCATTTAGGCATGTAGATGTGGTGAATACGATCTGCTGCAGTTCAAACCGAGTATCAGAATAGGGAAGAAAGGTGATTTAAGGGACTTTGAACTTGGCATGGTTGTTGGCGCCAGACGGGCTGGTCTGAGTATTTCCCAAACTGCTGATCTACTGGGATTTTCACGCACAACCATCTCTAGGGTTTACAGAGAATGGTCCGAAAAAGAGGAAATATCCAGGAGCAGCAGTTCTGTGGGCGAAAATGCCTTTTTAATGCCAGAGGTCAGAGGAGAATCGCCAGACTGGTTCGAGCTGATAGAAAGGCAACAGCAACTCAAATAACCACTCGTTACAAGCGAGGTATGCAGAAGAGCATCTCTGAACGCACAACACGTCGGACCTTGAGGCAGATGGGCTACAGCAGCAGAAGACCACACCAGGTGCCACTCCTGTCAGCTAAGAACAGGAAACTGAGGCTACAATTCACACAGGCTCACCAAAATTGGACAACAGAAAATTGGAAAAACGTTGCCTGGTCTGATGAGTCTTGATTTATGCTGCGACATTTGGATGGTAGGGTCAGAATTCGGCGTCAACAACATAAAGGAAGGATCCATCCCGCCTTGTATCAACAGTTCAGGCTGGTGGTGATGTAATGGTGTGGGGGATATTTTCTTGGCCCACTTTGGGCCCCTTAGTACCAATTGAGCATCGTTTCAATGCCACAGCCTACCTGAGTATTGTTGCTGACCATGTCCATCTCTTTATGACCACAGTGTACCCATCTACTGATGGCTACTTCCAGCAGGATAACGCTCCATGTCATAAAGCTCGAATCATCTCAGACTGGTTTCTTGAACATGGCAATGAGTTCACTGTACTCAACTGGCCTCCAGTCATCAAATCTCAATCCAATAGAGCACCTTTGGGATGTGGTGGAACAGGATATCACATTGTGGATGTGCAGCAGACAAATCTGCAGCAACTGCGTGATGCTATCTTGTCAATATGGACCAAACTCTCTGAGGAATGTTTCCAGTACCTTGTTCTACTAAGGATTAGGCCAGTTCTGAAGGCAAAAGGGGGTTCCAACCCAGTACTAGCAAGGTGTGCCTAATAAAGTGACCGGTGAGTGAAATGTGCACACTGAAAACTCGGATGTGGAAGATTTGTGTTTGATTTATAATAAAAAAAATTAATGAGTAAAGTTTTTTATACTTCTTAAAAACAGACTGCTCAATTTAGTTTTTTTTTTTTTTGAAAATAACTTTATGTTAATTGGACGTGTCGTAGGACTCACTGGATGCTGACACAATGACAATGAATCCTGTTCATGAATAGAGGTTTAACTTGTAAACAGTGTTTACAAGTTAAAGACAGGTTAATAATGCAAGTTTGAAAGTTGTGATGTTTCCTTCTAATCAAAAAGAAGAGTAACCACTCTTTTAAAACCTTACAACTTTATTTATGACCTCCCGCAACATATCAGCAAATCAGAGAAAAACATTTTTCATCAACAAAAAAATGTAGAAAAGGTTAAAAAAGAGGAAAACATCTGAGTGCAGTCAGAGAACATTTGATCTCTTTGTCTTGATACAGTGTCCGTCTGTTTTCTCTCTGCTCTCTATGTCTGCCTTAATATCCTCCTCTCCGTCTCTGTTTTTCCTCCATGATAGCCAGAAGGCCAATCCGTTGATTCGTCATTAACTTAAACATACCCAATTTATTTTTCATGCCTCTTCTGTGATTGGCCCTGGGTTACCATGGTGGCGACATTGGCTGTGGGTTCTGGAGGTATGACATCACGACTGCTGAGATGGAGAGCCTAGAGAGAATGGGAGGAAACATTATCATCTCAATAGGAGTTTCTGCTAAGATCCTGCTCACTCTGAGGAAATTTAGAGTTTATTAATTCTTAACAGACTCGTTCACCTTTTCTCGAGACTGTTCCTTTTACAATTGTATTGTCTGCATTTATTTAAGATCTTATTTGTTATTTTAGCTCTTGTTGATAAGTTATTGTAGTCAGTGTTTTTACTGTTGTTGGACTTGTACAAACAAGCTACCTCAAACCAAGGAACACACTTTAATAATCTGTCTTTTAGCATTTTGAGCTTAATCATTTTTACTTTGTAATAGTTAAACATGTGTGTCAGACAATAATTGTCTTGTTGACAGACATTGGATCAGTGAGGTCCAGTTTGTAAGAAATGTTCCATTGAAATTAAGAGAGGGACATCAAAGAAGAGTCCGCACTAACAACAGATTAAAAAGAAGTTGTGCAAATAAACATTACATTCAAAGTCGGCTTTTGGTTAAAATGTTTTAATAAAAATCAGAATCGGCTTTCATTTTCAGTCCTTGCATCTCTAATAAAAATCTAAAAAAAAATCTCTTTTGGTTTTCAGGGCTGAAACCAGACTTTCGCATTTTGGAAAAAGCCTTTAACAACGTGTAGACAAATACTTCTTAACTCGTTCCTTCAACCACAATATCCCTGAATAGCTGGCACGTGATCACACCGTGAAGCTTAAGTATGTACATAGGTCCCTGAGAGGGTTAAATCATCCACACATGTATGAAGGCACAGCTCGTTCATCCTCTATCAGCACTTAACCTTGTTTAATAGCAAAGAAAAATATCTTCGCTACTGACAAATGTCAGGCCTTGCATCAGATGCCAGACATGAGCATTTAGTTTGTCTTCTAACATTAAATGCTGAGCCAAACAACTTGTGTTACGAAACTATGAGAGCATCAAGCTTGTCTTTATGCAACCTCATCGAGATGATGGAGCAGAAGGTTTCTCCTCATTGTGAATCCGTCTGCGAGGCCTGGACGGGTGCCCTGTTGTAGTAGTCTTTTATAAGCAAATGGAAATGTCCCACCTCTGGAGGTCAGACAGTTAAAAGCTTTTGGGCATTAGAGCTGGCTCATCTAAGCACTGGTAGCAGACAGACGCAAGTCGAACCTACAGTTTTAAATCTGCATAATTCAGGACTTGAACAAAAAGACACACAGCATCTTCTTCTGCCCTTTTTGAGTCGCAACAAACATTTGGATTCCCAAATCTCCATATCAAGGTTTTGGAGAGCACACGCTTCTCTGCTGCATGCGGACGAAGTCTGAATAGTTTCCACTGAAAGTCAGTTATGGCATTGAATTGTTTCCAACCTTTAGTGTTAGAATAAACATTCAAACGGTCTTCTTTGTAAGAGCTCAGGCAGTACTTATTTTATCTTTTGTATCCTTTCCTCTAGTCTCCTTGAAATAACCCTCTCAGTAAAGCCCTTCAGGTAAATTGCAGCATGCTGTGAAGAGACATGAAATGTTAGAAGAGGGATTCAGGTACTCTTCTGCCTTTTTCAGTATTTTCATATTCAGGATCAAAATGGATTGCTTGACCAAGCAGCTGCTTTTTTGACACAGATGTCATCCAGAAATGTGGAATTTTCTAAAAATATTTTAGAAACTACTTTTGCTACCACCATAAACAGCTCTTACATTGCTCTAATAAAAAAAATGTCAACCGGCATTGCCCCGCCCACCCACCAGCCGTTCTGATTTGGATTTGAATACAGAGCCTTGTAGATTCTTCGATGAGAATCAAATCCCAGTAGTACAGTCTCAACATTGTAGTGCAGACTCTCCCCTTTTTATTGACACCTCATTTGATCAGCTGAGTCGATCTGTGGTCTCTCCAGAGCCAGTAATATGCACCGAGCAAACACGGTGAGATTGTCTTGTATTACATAATTGTCTTGGTTAATAGATATGATCAAAAGGGGAAAGCCTGCACTACAATGTTGACACTGTAGTATTGAGATTTGAAACACCTTGCAGAATCTTCAATGTGTTCAAGTCTCATCTATGTATTCAAGTCTAAGATAAAACAACCCGTTTTGTCGATAGAGACTGGTGGTTACAAAAAGAGTGATGTAACAGATGTTTTGAGAGAAATGGGAGCTTATCCTAATGAAAAGGTCTTTCTTAAATTAATAATCTAATAATAATCTAATTTGTCTGTTTTATGTTAAAGAATGTCGATTCCTGAGTAATCCATGGGTGCATATCGTGCCCGGGGCTGATTTATGAAAACAGTGAATTCTCCATGAATGAACCCATGGCACTCACATGAAGCTGCTCATCATCTGTTTGGTGTCCTCTGAGCTTCTGGAGTTTGCAAAGCTGATGAAAGAGCAATACACAGCAATCCAGGCACACCACTTCAGCTGAAACACACAGATACGACAAACGTTAGCCAGACAAACAAGCCCAAACTGATAACAATAAAAAGAGAACAACTCAAGGCATTGTTGCAGTCAAACAAAAAGGAACTTAGCTTAACCCTTAATTGCTGAATGTTTCATATTTGATACATGAGCTTAAAGACCTCTATCTCACCAACATGATAAAAATTTTCATTAAAAATGAAATGTTTTCTACCCCATTAAGGATTATAATTCCACTACAGTCAGTTGAAGTTGTATTTTGGTCCTTTTCAAAATTGCTGCTCTCAGGAAGTTATCCACACACTTTATTTCAGGAAACTCATTGCTAATTTTCAACAAGCTGCGGTAAGAATAACAACATTAGTTTTAGTCATTTTTGAAAACAAGTATTTATGCATATTCACTAAAAATTTTACCAAAAAAGTTGCCAAAACAGCCCAATTAACAAATGTGATACAAAATTATATCAAAAACAAAATGATACTGCAATTTTTTTTTTCATGGGTCAGGCTTTCAAGGGTTAAGGTTTGCTTTGTAGATACATGGTAACATAGTAAACAGTTTGACGTCACAGCAGAGCTGATTAATGACACGGAATCAATTCTGATATCATTCCAGTTTGTTGTTGTTATAAATTACAACTGCTAACTTCTGTATCATGGTGTATCCCCAACAAAGGAAAGCCCCAGCAGCCTTTTTTGTAGTCTCCTTGTATTCATACAGGAGCCTGTCATTTTAAAAAGATGACACCCTCTGATTCACCTTCAGTTTTTAATGAATGAACTCTGAGAATGTTCTTGGAAAGAAGGTGCTGGTATTGAGAGAGAAAGAAAAGAAGTTCTTTGTAAATGCAGAGTAAGTCAATCAAACAAATGATCTGCCATTATACTGGGACGCCCCTTGGGCCTGCTAATGTCCCCTCTTTGTTTCATTTTTTTGTGTCCACTATGGCCAATGTCAAAAGCTTCCCTTCATCCTTTCATCTAAAGGTGAATTTACCTTTAATCTTCTAAATGGACTGACTGGGCTGGACCAAGGTCTACCATTCATTCCTTTATTGTGGACACACATATAAAACCTCACAGAGGCTGAGGATCAGGCAGAGGTGAAAGTCAAACAGTTAGTGTGTGTGCATGGGTCACCTTCAGCATTAGCCCACACATGCTGAAAATCATGCCAAGCAGGTTCATGTAGTCAGGTGTGGGGTCCTCCAGGGTGGGGTTGGTCTCTGTGCTGGGGGGTTTGTATCTGCAAAAAAATACAACCATAATTAACAACGAACTGCAGTTAATTCAATGAACAGCTTTTCCTCCCAAAACCTCAGTTAATCTACTCTAAAAGTATAGGATGGGAGTTGCAAAATATCTCACTATATGGTGTTATACAAGACAATTATTTCCTGACGAATCCCAATATCTGCTATAGAATACAAAAAGCCTTTAAAAGGTAAAGTGCAGAACTAATGTTATCAACTACAGAAAGAGTCATTAAGTAAAGAAGCAGGGAGTGAAATTGGAAGTAAAATCTATTTATGGAGCTGTATTGGATAATAGAGTGCTACATTAGTTTGCATACTATACCACATGTGATATGACTGCAGCATAGCACTAGTCAGGACTATATTACTGTGCAAGGGTGGGATAAAAGTTAAAATAACAGACTTAACAAAGTGTTTTCTTCCTGTCGATTGTGATAAAATACACAAACATAAACCAAAAAAAAATGAAGTGTGTTATATATGTAATTAAAAACTTACAATTGTTCTTTACTAATTTGTGATTCTAAACATATTTTCCTCTAATAAACATAGCCTCTCTTTTTACCACACACGGTTCAACCCTTTCGCAGAAAATCCAACTCTAGGCCTGCACAATACAAAAAAAGGATGTGCAATGGCATTTTTTTTAATATTGTGATTGTCACAACATGCCACATGCTCAATGAGCCCTGCTCTATGGAAGATTTTAGACTTAAAGCTCAAGAAAACGTGTTAAGGGCCGGGTTTGTACATTGGACGCACCGACATACTAAAACACCAAGTTGCATTCGGCTCATTTCTATCGTTATTGTATAGGCATCCTATCGCGCAAAATTGTCTAAACTAAAATGTAGAAGACTGCTCTAGGGGGATATAAAAATGCTAAAGATAATAGTATGGTAACTGAGGGTCAAACTGAGAAATGGGCAATGAGGAAATTTCACACTCTAAAGAAACATTCAATTTCTATTAATACAGGCTGCTATTAATCAACCGAGAGGCGATGACAACTACAAAATGCGGAGTAAATTATACTTATTTGTAGGTTTATAAGTCTTTTAACGACATTAAATAAATCTTCTGCTAATCCCTTTAAGCTTTCCCGAGAATTGTGTTAAAGGTTAGCAAGTTAGCTGTTAGCTAACATTGACCAACCTAACTCCATCAAGAATAACGTCCTCTCTCCTTCATGAATTCCTCACCTTAGAATCTTATTTTGCCTCCTTGGGTCAGCCATGTTGTTGGAAGACATATTTTATTAAAAGCAAAGCTTCGGGTGTCACCAATTACTGAGAAATTTTAACTCCGCTGGCAGTTAAACAGCTGATAGAGCTCTTCATGAATGGAGTTGGGGGAATAAGGGGGTATCACATCCGGGAATTTCCAAATAAAAGCATGAGTTCATGTGTAGTGCAAGATTTAACATGTCAATGGAATTTTGGACTTTTATTTTGACAGGACTATTTTGTCCCAATGTGCATTGCGCACACCGGTAAACGGATGGGAACAGTGACCAGAGGAGACCGTCGATGATAGGAAGAACGTACACTGCCTGGCCAAAGTCGCCACCTGGATTTAACTAAGCAAATAGGTATGAGCCTCCTATTGGATAATTACTGCATGGGCGATTATCTTTCAGCTGGCAACAAGTTATTTAACCCCAACTGGTGCAATGAGTTGCTTCTCATTTCCTAAACAACCATATCGAAAGACACATCCCGTGGTCGTGGAAAAGATGTTAGTCTGTTTGAGAAGGGTCAAATCATTGGCATGCATCAAGCAGAGAAAACATCTAAGGAGATTACAGAAACTACTAAAATTGGGTTAAGAACGGTCCAACGCATTATTAAAAACTGGAAGGATAGTGGGGACCCATCGTCTTCGAGGAAGAAATGTGGCTGAAAAAAAATCCTGAATGATCGTGATCGGCGATCACTTAAACGTGTGGCGAGATCAAATCGAAGAAAAACAACAGTAGAACTCGTAGCTATGTTTAATAGTGAAAGTAAGAGCATTTCCACACGCACAATGCGAAGGGAACTCAAGGGATTGGGACTGAACAGCTGTGTAGCCTTAAGAAAACCACTAATCAGTGAGGCTAACCGGAAAAAAGGCTTCAATTTGCTAGGGAGCATAAAAATTGGACTCTGGAGCAATGGAAGAAGGTCATGTGGTCTGCTGAGTCCAGATTTACCCTGTTCCAGAGTGATGGGCACATCAGGGTAAGAAGAGAGGCAGATGAAGTGATGCACCCATCATGCCTAGTGCCTACTGTACAAGCCTGTGGGGGCAGTGTTATGATCTGGGGTTGCTGCAGTTGGTCAGGTCTAGGTTCAGCAACATTATGTGCTCAAAGAATGAGGTCAGCTGACTACCTGAATATACTGAATGACCAGGTTATTCCATCAATGGTTTTTTTCTTCCCTGATGGCATGGGCATATTCCAAGATGACAATGCTAGGATTCATCAGGCTCAAATTGTGAGAGACTGGTTCAGGGAGCATGAGACATC
This sequence comes from Labroides dimidiatus, assembly GCA_030710495.1. Lineage (NCBI taxonomy): Eukaryota > Metazoa > Chordata > Actinopteri > Labriformes > Labridae > Labroides > Labroides dimidiatus. Next base: position 29,123,931 of record CM061145.1, read on the forward strand.
ATTTTCACACATGGATTGGCCACCACAGAGTCCAGACCTTAACCCCATTGAGAATCTTTGGGATGTGCTGGTGAAGGCTTTGCGCAGCAGTCAGACTTTACCATCATCAATGCAAGATCTTGGGGAAAAATAAATGCAACACTGGATGGAAATAAATCTTGTGACATTGCAGAAGCTTATCGAAACAATGCCACAGCGAATGCGTGCCGTAATCAAAGCTAAAGGCAGTCCAACGAAATATTAGAGTGTATGACCTTTTTTTTCGGTGGCAACTTTTTTCTTGGCCAGGCAGTGTACGTATTATATTAACTACATGGTACCAAAAATGTTATTCCATGGGAAACGCGTTTAAATATGTACTGGTAACTTTGAAGTGAGTAGAAAAAATCTGCTGCAAGTAGGAAATGTTTGCTTTAAACTCTTTTACTGCTAGTTATGGTCCAGACCATATATGTTCTTGTTAGTCACTATGCATAATTATTGTCGGGAAGCTTTCAATGGTAATGATGTATGCTGTTTTTCGTTTGTTTGTTTGTTTACTGCACAGTTTTCGTCATGGCGTTTCCTCAGCCCAAACCTGAGGCTCCTCAACTTCCCCGACACCTACTCAGGACCATTGATTGTCAACAAGGAGCTGTCAGGGCTGTTCGTTTTAATGGTAAAAGATAAGCCTATAACATTTATCAGTTTTGAGATCGGTTATTGAAGTTAGTGAAGAGCACGAACTAAATACATTATAATATATTTGTCGTAGCACTCTTAAAGATAACCTCTCCCTGGGTGTCTTCAGAATCATTTTTACAATTACAGATATTCAGTAAAAGGGTTTGGTTAGTTTATAAATTGTTAAACCCCATCTTTGTCCGTCAGATGGCACTCTCACTCTATAAGGTACATTACTCTCAACACTGTCTGTAGCACAAGTACCAGAGCATCTTCGCTTAACAGATATTTGCCCCCACGGGAAGTGTTTTTTAAAAATATTTCTAAAATCAACTTATTGTCAAAAGAATAGGCTTTTCTGATTAACTTAGCAACTTCAGATAAGTAAACATAGGTGTCCAATCCATTGCCACAGAATTGTCAATGCACCACATTTTTTTTCTTTAAAACATTTTTAACAGTTCTGCTTCCAAAAATATTTTACTGTTTGTGGTTATAAGTTGTTTGTGACATGTTGTGTTTTGGTTTTTTTTTCTGTCCCATGTCGTCTTGTTTAGCTGATGGGAACTACCTGTTGTCTTGTGGCAGTGATAAATCTCTAAAGCTTTGGAGTGTAAGCAGAGGAACCCTACTCAAGACGTACAGTGGCCATGGATACGAGGTCCTGGATGCTGACAGGTGTGAAAATGTCAAGATTTGTCTTTTTGTAGGGAACAGAAATTCTGCAATGTTACACCTATAAATGTTAAATACGAATATCTCAAAGGATTTCTTCACTCCAGCAATATGTAAAAGTAAAAAAAAGATGTTTTCCCACTGGTTGTTTCAACAGTTCGTACGACAACAGCCAGATTTGCTCCTGTAGCTCTGATAAGACGGTGATCCTGTGGGATGTCGCCACAGGCCAGGTCACACGCAAACTCAGAGGACATGCGGGGGTCAGTTCTGCTCTTTGAATCTGTACCAGAAGATTTTTTTTGTCCTCATAACTTCTCTTCATTTTACTTAAACTTTTGCCTTTCTTATGGAATATTTTATACTCGCAGAAAGTCAACTGTGTCCAGTTCAATGAGGAGGCAACTGTCATGCTGTCTGGTGAGTTTTCATGCTGAAAATATTCTTACAATACAGAATTCATCATTCATTACTGGACAGGGCAGTGTGCATTCTGTGAAATATTTTGTGATCTAGACACTGAATTTAGATCTGTTTTGTATTCTAACCTACTCTTCATCCAGGATCTATAGATGGGACAGTTCGGTGCTGGGACACCAGGTCCAGAAGATTTGAACCCATCCAGATCTTAGACGAGGCTCGGGATAGTGTCAGCAGCCTGAAAGTAGTACAACATGAGCTACTAACAGGGTCAGCGCAGTCAACCACAATGCCATGAAAGCAGTATCTGTTATTTACATATTAGAGGTAATATTAACATTTTATTACATAGTTGTGTTTAAAATATTTTTCTTTTTTCAGGTCAGTGGATGGCAGAGTGAGGCGCTATGACCTGAGAATGGGACAACTGCACGTAGACTTCATCAGCAGTTAGTAAATTTATATGTATTAAAAAAAGAAAACTTTTACAAGTAATAATGTAATGGTAACATTATGAATCTTGAAATATTTATATTTATAATTGCAGCTAGACAATGTAAATAGCATTGAAAAGGCAGGGCATTGTAACTTGTGTATAAATACATCTCTGGGTATGTTCTAGGTCCTATCACCTGTGTGTGTTTCAGTCAGGACGGTCAGTGCACGCTGACCTCCAGTTTGGATTCAACGGTTAGATTACTGGACAAGAGCACTGGGGAAATGTTGGGAGAGTGAGTATTTGTGTTTCCTTTTTATTCGAGAATTTCATCTAAAGTGTTTAATTATACAACTAACTGTTAGTTAAGCATATATTATCAAAGTGTTAAATTTTAAGTTTGTGTTTGTTTCGCTCAGGTATACAGGACACAAGATGAAGGGCTATAAGCTAGACTGCTGCCTGTCTAGTAAAGACACCCATGTCCTGAGCTGCTCAGAAGATGGACACGTCTACTGCTGGGACCTGGTGGAGGTAGTCGTCAGGTTACTTTTGTTGTCACTGTGAATTTAAAGCAAAAGTGGGTGGGATTTTTTTCTTGTTTTAGCTAAACATGCTCAGCAGTTAAAGGGAGGGCAGATGAGGTCAAGTGGTCATGAGAGCGATGTATTAAAAAAATGTTTGGGAGTCAAGCCCTGTTTACCTGACAAAGGTTTTCGGATGAAGCACAAAAGTGCTGTTGAGTTTCGGCCTCTTGTTTACACAGAAATGGCATTTAAGCAACCTAAAACGCAAACTTTTAGAAATGGCTGGAATTTTTCTGAAATGATTCAGCCACCGTTGGTGTGTCAACAGCAACCCAAAGATTTCAGTGGAAACGATGTCACGCTCCGCTTTGCACATGCACATTATTTTTTCATTCTGGGACCTTTTAATTGGCATGCAAACCAGACAACAACAACAATTGCTCAATGGCAGACTACCATGTTGTGCTTTTGCTGCTGAATCTGCTGACTGCCTTCCAACAAAATGTGCATCTGTTGCACCACTTCTGCACTCAGAAAAGATGCATTCAGTAACGCCTAATGATCAGCCTACCTTTTCCTCAGCAGAGGGCCACCAAAAGACTACAGTTATATCGCCAACTACAGACTAGCATTCATACTACTGAGTTTTAAGTCCCTCAGAATTTCCATGTATACGCAGATTATTTTCACTGTATTTTTTGCGTTTTAGAAGGAAAAACGTTTGGAAACAATGGTGTGTAAACAGAGCCTTTGAAGAAGTGAAACTTTTTTGGTTGTTGTTTTGCATGGTGGTTTTTTTTTGTTAATTACACATTAGTGTGTAAACATCAATCTCTACAGCTCTGCAAGATGAAAATGATAGAGGCAACATTGTTACTTGGTGGCTACATTTTTTTTCAGTCCTGACCTCACACACTGCTAATAATTGACTTGGTATTTCACAACAATAGATACATAGATCCTGAAACTTCTGCTGACTAAAATTTAAGCTGCGTCAGTTTGTCCGAGTAAAATATTTAATTTTTAAAAATCTTTTTTTGAATTCCAGGGTTCTTTGTCCTTGAAACTACCAGTAGGAAAAGCTGTCGTCCAGTCATTGTCCTTCCACCCCACTGAGACCTGCCTCCTCACAGCGATGGAGGGACGTGTCCAGGTGTGGGGGGCAGAGCTAGAAGAGACAGAGGATGCTGTGACCACATAGCATCTCCTTCAGGTTAAATTCCTTCTGTTATTCCCATAACATTTCTTTTTAAGCAGCAAGACATGGAACTTATAAAAGGCTTGTGTGGGAAGTTCAGTGTGAATAAGTTTAATTGGGATAGAACTGAGCTAACTTGACTCAGGAATGATGCAGGTCATTATGAATGTTAGCTTAGCACAGATTTGGCTTCAGAGAGATAAATGTTGAACATACCAGCAGATGTGACCATTTGGGGAAAAAAGTTCAGTTAAACCTTTGATTTAAAGATCTATATTTTGTGCATTTGTTTTTTGTTTGTTTGTTTGTTTGTTTTTTCAAATCATAAGTGATACTAAATGAACATATTTTTGTATAGAACTTTTAAATAAACAGTTTCTGTTTGAATAACACAAATACTTTTTTGTTCAGTTGTTTTAAAAATGGGGCCAGGGGATTCATGGCCATTATATCCGCTGTAAATTCATCAGTAATCAAAACAACTACAGTTTTCATTCACTTTTTGTCATATAATGTCTAAAAGAATAGTTTCTATCATACCACAAACCAAAATCATTTCCAGAGGGAGGCAATAATGACACTCCAACCAGTTCTGTTTTGTTCTGTACAATTTTACATTTATTAGGATCTTTTTTTATACACATTAAAGATATGCAAAATAAATAACTTAGCTTGACAATGTAATTGAAACAAATAAATAAATAACTTATCTTACATAAATACATTTTTTCTATAGAGCCGGACTGCTCATGTCAAATTCATCTAAGCTTCAAAGAACTTCACTTGGCTGTGTTTAGATTTTCACAGCTTCGTATGCATGATCTGTTCCATTATATAACCCCCAAGTTGCACTGAAGATTTAAATATGGAGATATCAGCTTATTTACAAAAGTAGTCAAGTACTTATTCCTTTAAATCTTGTCTCTGCTCAGTTCCCTCTCTTAGAGTTGAGGGGAGGAATCACTTCAGAAATATTTTTACAACATCAGAGGAAAACTTCTTTTAACCAACATGCAAACTGTTCACAAACAAAGAAATTATGCTGGCTTTTACATTTATCACTCAAGTTTTTAAAATATTTTTTAAAGGAAGTAAGTCTGAACATGATGTCCATGAATTTGAATTTACTCAACCTGATTCATGAGGTTTTCTCCCAAACAGACAGGAAGAACAGCTTATTTGTATTCACTAATATTTAACTTGGATGGCCCAATAAAAAAATAGATTGAAGCTTCTTCACTTAATGGGTGGAATAGAAATAAATTTCTTCAGTTACAAACTTTACAAGAGAACCTGCCAGCAAAGCCGTCCTCACAAACCATCTACACTTGGCTGTCTATCCAACACAGCTGCAGCCTGCCGCGGACAGCTTCTCCACCTTGTGCCAGCGGTGAGAATTGTCCAGGAAGGCCATGTCTTCATGGTGGGTGGGCCTGCAGCAGGGTACGTTGTGCCACAGCTCCCCAGGCGAAGGTTGAGGGAGAACCCCACTCAGCAACAGGTTGGTTAGAGTGAGGTCGTGGTTAGAGCGAGCATGGGGACACATCCCACTGCAGTATTTGAAGAGGACGGTCTCATCTGAGTCGTAGCCCAGCCCGAGGTCTCTGACCTGCAGCAAGATGGAGCGCAGGTCGCACTGAGAGTCCAGGGTGGATCGACGAGAGCGAATAATGGAAACAGGTGGTGGGACAGCTTCTGGTTGACCCTCCTCTAAAGCTGGATTTATTCTTGTGTTGTCCACATTTGTTGATGTGTCAGGAGATCTAGTTTCTTGTGTCTGATCTGGAAAGGACCAAAAATTATTTTACATTTAATGTACAAATCATCAGGCTGGAAACTTACTTTTTTTAAAGGCAGGGAGCATTTTACTGACCTTTCCTGTCCACATTTGTTCACAAGTTATTTAAAAATCTAACAGTGAATTAATTTAGAGACAAAATAATCTAAGTTTAAAACAGTGCAATATCCAATAACAGTGCAACACACAATAGCATAATCTAACTGAAATAGATTCAAAAACATTAAGCACAGCATCATAAGAGTATTTGGGATGCTTTGGTGCGTTGCTTTACAAAATTTACGGATACATAGAAAAAGTATATATCTTTTATTTTAGAAATAAGTGGGATACTAGTACAAATAGAAATAGACATTAGCAACTTTAACAATGCAACGGGGATTAAGTTGTAATTTGTTTCAAGCGAAGCAATTAATGTTGCATTTTTTTGCGAAAGTTGCAAGGTTTTAAAATCTCATTTTGCCCTAAGATTTTAAAAGGCTACACAAATGTTTTACTTTTTTTTAACTTTAAACCTCAACTGATATTCACATCTATTAGAATCTTTTACTAAACTGTTGTCAGAGCAAGCAAAAATCATGTAATTTTTAGAAAGGTCAAAGGTCATGACCCTCCTTTTTGGCAGAACTTACCCATCAGTGACCTCAGCCAGTGGCTCTCTCCCCTCTGGACGCAGAACAGAATCACAACCAGCTTCAACAGGGACCTCATGGCTGCAGTCTGCTCTTCGTCTGAGACGTCTCTCAACATGAACCAAACACGCGTCTTGGAGTTTATGCGGGTGTGTGTGATGCTCAAGATGCAGCCGAGTCGCAACCTCCAATATATAGCCCTTAGTGATAAAGGGGGGGTTGAAAGGATGAGACAGATATGCACTAACCCGTTACTCGCCAGCAGACTATCCCGCTCACCTGAGTTTGACAGGGAGCGTAGGAGGGCAGGCGGGCGCTTGACCCAGAATTTGTCCTATTGGGATTATCTAATTGGTGTAAATCACAGAATTATTGTTTCGTTTCCCCCAGATGTTTTCCAGAGGATGTTGGATTCACAGAGGTTTTTGGGGCTCCTTATAAGTGGACCACAATGTCATATTGATGATGCTGAGAAGTTTGTGCAATGCATGATTAAGTGGATGAAGCAAGATGGACACGAATGTGGAGAGGCAGGCAATGAGACAGCAAAGAAATAAATTCTTTGGCAAAACTTTATCAATATGAAAATGATGCGCGCTGAAATGGTAAGGAAGCAGTGCGATGGAGACTTACAAAACGCTGGATGACTCACTGTGCTGTGTGCCAAAAATGGGCCTCTGATGTACAGCTATTGCTCAGTTTCTGTCCTTTTTTTCTTATTGTGTAACTTTTCAAATTAACATAAGAAAGCAGATGTAAATCTTGGGTTAAAAGGTTAAACAGAAACAAAAAGAGAAGTGAGGTTATTATTAGAACACAACAGACCTGGTTTCAGCAGACATTCCATAATGGCCGACTCTTCTTCTTGAGCCAGTCCATAAATTGAGGGATTTCTACTGCAATGTGTGTCTGACATGTAGAATATGTAGAATATGCATTATGTAACAGTTATAGGGCCCAAACAGGTGGTGAATGGAATTTGGGATTTGAAACAAAGTGCATTTGTTAAAATTACTCCACTGGCAAAAAATGGTCATTTTACCTTAGAGGTAATGTAATAGAGAACGATCAAAGAACCAATGACTAACTGACAGGGATAGGTAGACCAGCAATACCTCACTTCCTGTAAAAATAATGTTTTGGCCCCAGGTTATGGTCAGAGCAAAAACTGGTTGGTGACTCTTTGTGTGGCTCAGATTTTGTATTTCTGTATTTACACTTAAAAACAAACAAATAAACAAAAACAACAGAAAAAAACCTTTTGGTAGGAAAAGCGAACTATAAACCAGCAGTCTCATAAGGTGCATCTTCCCAAAAGATTGCACTGCAGACATTACTGTCTGTTTTTAACCTGGACCTTTAGGAGACACGTTGTAAAAACACTCCTTTATTTTTATTGCCTGCTAATGTTAAACTGAGGCGATTCCTCCAATCACACAGGGTCAAACTCATGGTATATCAGACCCAGGCAAACAGAGACACTAAGTTGTTTCATTGACTGTTGATGTGTTGGAATTTGAACCACTAGATTTACACAGTGTAAGGAAAACACACACTGATAAACAATCATTTTCAGTTATAAATGATACTATCTTTATGGTTAAAAAAAGAAAATAAAAGAAAAGGCACGTGGCATACAAAAAGATTCATCAAAAGAGAAACTGCTTACAAAAGTAGATGCTAATGAAGAATAAGTCGAGCTAACTCTTGGCTTCCCTAAGTTATATTTAGACATGCAATGTCCAGGGAGAGTTTTACTTTATTTATTGCTCTTTAACAGAGCCATTTCTCTTATATTTCAGCTCTCTTGATATGAATAACAAAGAAATCCTCCCTAAATCTTGAACTAATAATGGACCCTGAAATTTACTGCCAGGAATTTCAGCTCCTTTTTCTGGGATTCTGTTTTCAGACTGCACTAAATTAGATGTATGAAATGAAGAATGGCAGTGTATTCTTAAGTGTGCTTTTCCTTTGTAACAGCCCAGTTCATAAAATATCTCTGAATTTAACCCATTTGTCTGGCCCTTTGAAACCATTTAATAAACAGAGTGTTTGTTGTTTTTGTTTTGGGCTACCTTAAATTCTCAACAAACACTGAAAAGTGCTAGTTTTTATACTCCTGTTGATTAGAATTGGGATGATCTTTTATTACAAGGTACTAAACACGTTCTCAAATCATGAATTGTCTTGAGGGAACCTGTGCAATCACAAGGATACAAATAAGAAAGCTTCATCATATTATCAAAATCGGAATTATGCAAATGGTTATCCCCATTCATTTGATAAAGCCTCAGAAATCATTGAGGGTTTCCCTGATTTGCAATGATGTCAAGATTCAACGATCAAGGTCAAGGTTTGTGCAATTAAACACGCTAAAAAGAATAATATTCAGTGACAAAACTCACACATGGTACATTCTTTTTAGATCCAGTAAAGGTTTAGTGTTTCGAATATAAAACAAAAATAAAGACTGATTTGTCAAGTTCTGAATAAACTTGCAGGACTTGAATAATTAGGGAGTTAGACAGGCAGTTTTATGGAGTTGTGTGGTCAAGTCTAGCATACATTAAATAAATGTATACATGAAAAATGCATGCAAAAACTGCGATAGTGAGCTTTGCACTGATTTACTCTAAATCTGAATCATCATTGAGTAAAGCACAGTTCTAAACCCAGATGCTGAGGTGGATGTTCTCAGTTTGGTGAAAGATTACGCTGAGCATCACCCATTTGGTCTCAAAGATACATTAAACTGTAAACAACAGACCTTTGTAAGTCTTCTGAACTTAAAAACAAATTTAGCTCTGAGTCATCTGTCCTTAAGCAAGTGGAGTCATTTCCCAGTTAGTTGTACAGAAAACAAGAACAGTAAAGGGCATGGGGCCTGACACATTCCTTCCATCTCTTGGAGAGACAGGAGTGATGAGGGCCAAGCAGTAGATAAAAAGTCAGAGGGAAAGTGGAGGAGGTGCATGGAGAAATACAGTGGTTGATAGAGCAATACCTCTGGATTAGGGCCTGAAGGAACAGTCTGGTGTTCAGGACTGTCAGAGGACAAGAATGGAAAGAATGTTGAATCAATTTCTGTAATAAGAGAAATTTATCAGAGCAGTTTCTGGTTGTAGCCTTTGCCAGACACTGAAAGCTGCAAGATGTTCCAAAAGTGGATACCTGTCCGTTTAGAATGCCACCAAACTTTACACTAATAATCGGACCCCTTGACCACTCAGACAGTTAGCATGAGAAATATCCACCTACCTACTAGCAGTATCACTTTAATCCAAAGGACTGTCTGTATCATCAGGTCATATTGAACTATGGCATTACTGGGTATAAAAAGGGCATCTCGACACAGTATATCAAGTTTTCTTTTTCTTTTTTGCTTTTTTAACTGGGGTTGTGCTATTTTAATCCAAATGCAGATCGTCCCCTCACCTAATAAGCTAGTTTTAAAGGTTGAACGAGTAAATGTGTTAAAATTATGTCAGTAAAACCATTCCATTAGATTTAGGAACAGATTAAGGATTGCACTAAAGAACCATTAGTCAATAAGACTTTCATACAAATGGGTATCTCTTGTGGTGTAAGTAATTTCTGATAAATAAAGAAATACTAATGAGCAGGTATCTACTGACGCTAACATTTTTCTTCTCTATCAACACCGCAGTAGTTATAAAAGCGCTCATTAGCTCAGAATATTTCCTAACAGTGACGTTGCAACTTTTCCATCTTCAGGCATGCTTACCCCTCACTCTAAAAATGTCACAATTGTATGGTTTCTCATCTACTTTAAATCTTTTTCAAGACATCATAGATCTCTGGGTGGAGAATTCCTCCTTCCAGCACTCAGTCTTCTCAGGCACATTCCTGCATGCTCAGCCCATCTGTTTGTTTGTCTCATGAAAGCAGACATACATCAAAAAAGTATTTCTTTTATGATGTACTGCTTCCTTTGTGTCTAGCCCTTCTATTGCAAAATCGGAAATAAATCACCCACTTTGATGTATTTATAGATCATAAGATTGTACTTTTTCTGTTGGATGTTAAAGGTTTAACCTCTTCCCTGGATTCAGCACACTGACTTTGTGATTCTGTTCACTGGTTGCCAGACAGCTGAGGCTCAGGCATGAATTCAGACTGGACTAAATGTAGCCCAAGATCAAGCCAAAACCACTGAGTCCCTGGAAGCCCTTGAAGTAGTGTTAATAGATGATTTTGCCAACAGTGTTCATGCCTCTCAGTCAAGTAATATTGATCATGTGTAATGTTTCTGTTTCTTGTGTCTCTGAAGATAAGTCTGAGCATTTGTTCCTTGTGATGATTTTAAGTTTTATCTCTAAAACATATTTAGGAATAAATTACAAGAAATGACCACAAAAGACATCATGACACATATTTTAAAGGTAAAAAAAAATAGTGGGATGAGTTTTACAGTGAATTCCTGGATGAGCTGGTCAGACAGTCAGTCCATGTAGGGCTCGTCTGAGCTGAGCAGGGCAGGAATGTTAAGGAGCAGCCTTCCTGTGATGAGAACTATTCAGAAAGGGTTTAGACACGGAATCTGAAACTCGCACAGAGCTGCTCCTGTTTATGCCATAAATCTGTTAGTGAAGGCTGAGACACTCCACCATGTGTCACTGAAGCCCAAGACTGCAGAACTTCACCCCAAGTGAAGTCACTGACAGCATACATCACTCCTTTGGTTGTGGCTGTGCATGTCACTGACAGTGGCTGAATTCTCCTGGACCATTATTACAACTGAATCCATGCATGCTAAAGACAATTTCTACTGATGGACGTTATAGTCTGACACCATGGTCAACTCTTTGCTGCATCCCCCACTCTTCTATCTTCACATTGCACTGTACGTCTTAGGCTGTCTGAAATTAAGGCAAAAATATCAAAAAATAAACTACAATCTAAACTGTCGCAATAAAAGTTGGACACTCACATAGCGGTGATTTTCTTTACCCAAATGACACATATAAACAGTAAAAGTTTAAAAGGCCTTTGTAAAGTACAGATACAGCAGAATAAATGTCATTTGAGCATTTTTGCTTATATTTGCTGGCAAATCAGGAGGGAGATAGGAAACGGTTGGAAGAAGAGAGGGAGCTGACATGCAGCAAAGGAAGGTGGCTGGAAGTTGGATTTTTGAACTCTGTGATGTAATCCACAGGGTGCAATCAAACCACTCAGCTAACCCATGCCTCTTAAGTGAACTTCTGACATATCCATTAGTGTTCATGTAAATTTCGATGAAGTATTTTTTATTGGGCTTGACTGTTAAAGGTTAACTTTGTAGGCTATCTCTTAACAGTCACAATTCAGCATAGAGTGTATTGCCATTCGACTCCTCTAAAGAATTTAAAGTTAGCATGCATACACAGGTTTTATCAAAACACGTTTTTAGCAATGTTATTGATATAGAATAGAGTAGAATAGAATAGAATACAATAGAACATACTTCAATGATCCCCAAAGGAGATTGTTTTTTTCAGTTTACATATTTTTTACAATTCACATCAAATTTTCTTTATTTCTTATCAACAGAATAGATGAAAATACATTCTTTTATACAAATAGCTAAAATACTGCAAAAAATGTGAAAAGCTGTCTGAATTGAATATATTAAAACAGTTTTCAGGATAAAATTTATTTGGCTACCCAATGCAAAACTAGAAGTCAACATTTCTTTTAGCCATGCTGTTTACATTCATTTTAAAATTTAGTTTTTAGGTCCCAGCACAAAACTACCAATTTGCTTGAGTGTGCAAAACATTTTTTTTTAACTTTTTTATGATGACTTTACACTGATGAGACAAATGTTTAGAACCCCCATCAAACTAAATGATGCATCATAAAACTCTGTAAAGTTCTTGATGTCCTTGCTGCTCTGGTGTGAATGTCTTCATCACTCTCTACATTGTCAAAGGTGGAGTCAGTGAGCAAGATAACGTGTTCACAGCAGGGCTGCAGAGCAGCGATGTGTCCTGAAGGAGAGACACCAACTCAACAGGGCCTGGTGGATCAGTCTGGTTTCGAGCAGATCCTGAGACTCTTTCTGGCACCCTGCGCTTTTTGGGGACCACATGCTTTGTTTTACTGTAACCACTTAACCTGGAAGCCAGAGATCTCTTCGGTCGAGGTGTTTTAATCTTCTTTCTCAGTGGGTCATGGGCGATGCAGTGACGCTGGAGACTCTGCTTCATGGCAAAGGTCTTCCCACAGCCTGCGTGGGTACAAGTGAAGGGCCGCAGCTCCTCGTGGAAGGAGCTGATGTGACTCTGCAGGTTGAAAGCTGTGGTGTAAGACCTCTCACAGCCGTCTCTGGGACACTTGAGGACCACCCGCACATCAGAGTGAACTTGCTGATGCTGCTGCAGGAACCAAGAGTCCCTAAACTCCTTGCTGCACTGGTCGCACTTGACAGTGTGTCTGTGCTGTTCCTTCCTGTGTTTCTGGTACTCAGTCCAGGTCTTTCCTGTGAAGCTACAGCCTTCCTCATTGCAGGGATAACCTTTGTGCACTTTCTCGTGTCGCTTCAGCTTGCTGGGGAAGGTGAATCGCATTTGACATCCTTCATAAGTGCACTGGTAATATGGCAGTTGCTCGTGCTGCTCACACATGTGGGATTTCAGCTGCTTGTTTTTCTTGAACTTGAGCCCACAGCCCTCATGTTTACAAATGTACTTCTTGTGCTCCTCGATGTGCGCCCGGCTGATGTGTCTGGCCCGGTTTGAGTTGGTGGTGAAGGCCTCCATACAGCCGTCCACTGTACATTTGAAGGGCTTCTCGCCGCTGTGAGTAAGAGAATGTCGAGCTAGGTGGTAAGAGCTACAGAATGACTTACCGCAGTCATCGTGCTCACATGTGTACGGCTTGGCTCCAGTGTGTTTACACAAGTGAGCATCTAGTTTCCACTGTTTATTATAAGCGGCCGAGCAGTCTGGAAACGAGCAAATGTAACGTTTCTGTGGCTCCGTTTTGTTCTCCATTATTGAGGCATCGATAAGTCACACAGGTTAAAAACAACTCGTTTTGCCAAGAGCACGTTTTCCGTCGCGTTGGACACCGGTTACTTCCCACAATCCTCCATTCAGTGACGAAACTTCCTCAAAAGATTCTGCATTCATGTTCTCATTGGATGCTCGGAATTCTAATAGTTCTTCAACTTCGTTGCGTTGATTGGCGTCGCTGTATCCCACAGTCTATGGTTGTATCACGGGGACATTTCATTTTAATGCCACGTTGAGTATTTCTTGTGTTCTTTGCTCATAAATATTCTGGGTCAATCTACATATGCAGCAACTGAAGGTTACGATCTTATTATACACATGTGAAAAAAAAACAAAACAAAACCTGTATGTATTTTAGCCAGTATTGGTTTTGGCTATTTTGGTGTGCAGCGTATTCAAATTCCCCCAACGGACCTATTTTTTGGAACAGTCATAGACATGTGTCTGTGGACGCGATGTAGCTGAAGCAACAACTTGAAAAATATTTTACGATTATTTGTAAGCACGTGAATGCATCCTTACGTAGTTAGTACCCATCGGCCCTTCGGTATATTTTGTGACATTCGGCAAAACTACCTTCCGTAAGTAATTCGTTTATGCATTAAATCAGTAGTGATCATATCAGCAGCCCACTTTAAATTGTCACACAAGTAATGTAGTTCCTTACGTCACTTGAGTTCGTTATATTAATATTTGCACGACGAAACGCGTCACATAGCAAGCTAACTGTTGCTAATATTAGCTTATCTTAACGTTTTCATATCAGTCTAATGCATTTTAGAAACCTCGCACTAAAAGCTAACCAGAAACTCGCGTGTCTGTATTTGTGTTTTCTGACTTGTTTGCTTGTCCTGGCTAGGACATTCTTGAAAAAGAGATTTTTATATCAATGAAGCCTTTCTGCTTAAATAGATTTTAAATAGATCAAGTCAGTGGGACAAAAAAGTGATAATATGCTTAATCAGTTTTGTAGTGATCAAAACGTGTCTTTAAAGTTTGCTATCAGTGACACATGCCTTATTTGTGTTTGTTGAATCAGGTCAAAGTAGGACGTAGTGAGGAGATCGAGACGTCAAAATGGTAAGTCATGACCTGGATAATTTGCCTTTTTCTGTAAAGATACGGAAAATCACAAGTTCAGAGGCAAAAATAATCAGTTTTTCTTTTAACATTGTCCTGCAATTATCTTTTACAGGGTGAAAGAAAAGGAACAAACAAATACTACCCTCCCGATTTTGATCCAGCCAAGGTGTGTATTTGATGACAGTTACTTAAAGTGCATCTTTTCAGTTAAATTGAAGCGTATTGAGGTAAATGAATACATCTGTCACACTGTGTCTTCAGCATGGATCCCTCAATGGCTACCATAAGACCCACGCTCTGCGTGAGAGGGCCAGAAAACTGTCCCAGGGAATCCTCATCATCAGGTCAGTGAGAGAAATGAAAAGTGACTATTGTTTGTAATCCTTGTTGTGGCATGTTATCAGATATGTTAAATCTGTTTGTTTCAGTCTGTTACCACTGCATATATACAAATAGATGACAGGCACAAAAATACTACAAAACATCTGCATCTTCATCAATTAATTTTTAACCATTTCTTTTTTGACGAGCCTTTAAAGCAAAAAAAAAAAAAAAAAAAATCCCCTATGTTTTTTTCTTTGATATTCAACCCAAGTGAACTTTTTTTTTGTTACTAATTTTGTCTTTTAAGATTTGAGATGCCCTACAACATCTGGTGTGATGGCTGCAAGAATCACATTGGCATGGGTAGGTTAGAAATCCATATGACCCTTTAAGTTTTGTTCTCAGTCCCATTCAGTGATTGTTGTATTTACTGACACTGGTGCTCTGCTTTGTACAGGGGTCCGTTACAACGCTGAGAAGAAGAAAGTGGGGAACTACTACACTACGCCAATCTACAGGTAAACACATTCAGACTTGGTTGGTGGGTGTTGTGATCTAAAATAAGAAAATTAATTAACTAAGACAGTTTCTATACTTCTGTCTTCTGAATCAGGTTTAGGATGAAGTGCCATCTGTGTGTCAACTACATCGAGATGCAAACAGACCCAGCAACCTGTGACTATGTGATAGTAAGCGGAGCAAGCCGGAAGGAGGAGCGCTGGGACATGGAGGAGAATGAACAAATCCTCACAACAGGTGAAAATTCATATTTCTGACAAGTAAATGATGGCTTCTTGTTATGCCAAAGAAAGCTGTATTTCATACGATAAGTGTTTCATAGTGAAGTTCATTTGAGCTTTTCTTTTAACACGCTGTTTTTCTCAAGTACACATCTTTCTTCTCCATTTCTCTTTGCAGAACGGACAGAAAAAGAGAAACTAGAGACGGATGCCATGTTTAAACTCGACCATGGTGGGAAGGACAAAGAGAAGCTTAAGAAGGCTCTGCCTTCTCTGTCTGAGATTCAGGAGTACCAGTCAGGCTGGAAGGATGACTTCCAGATCAACAGCTCCCTCCGCAGGAAGTTCAGGGTAGGAAAATCACGTCTATGCTCGAAGAGCTGTTGTTTTGAATTCTTCATGAACATTTACCAACGGTTATTTGGTCTATAAATTCTGTTTTTGTGCTTGGACTCTTTTAGACATACTTATAATTAGACGTGAAATAATTCCTGTGTTCACAAGAATAAATCAAATAGTTTTATGGTGGGTATTCCAAACAGATAATCTGATGTGTATAGCAAGTCTTATACTGTCACATATCATCCTTGGTATGATTGGAACAAAGAGAAATTAATACAAAAACTACATCCACCCCAAATTCACAGAAACAGACTAAAATATACAACAAGATATAAAAATTACCAGGACATTACTTCTCTTTGCACAAGAAGAAAAGTTATGCAATCTGGGAACACTTTGAGAGTTTTGTTACACTCTTTCACTGAGCAGACTGCGCCGCTTTGTTTTGTATTCAGACTGAGAAGAAAGTTCTGGCTGAGCAAGAGGAGAAAGATGACAAGGTGAGGATGAGGACCAATCTGTCCATCCCACTGCTGCCAGAGAAGGAGGAGGACAAGAAACTGGCAGCGCTTCTCACCTACCAGGCGCCTGACTGTAAGAAATGCACCCAGGCTCTAACTTTAGACATGTTCATAATGTTTTTAAAGTCATCATCCTTAAGAGAAATGTCTGAAAGGAAAACTTGCCAAAGAATCATTAACATCATCTCAGAAATAAAACATCAAAATGTAGACTCTATATTTCTTAAACCGTGCCTCTCATCAGTTATCTTTTCTCATCAGCCTACGAGGACAAGCAGCACAGCAAGCGGAAAGAGATCTCCTCCCGCTCGTGGTTTAACACATCTCCAGCTGCCCCTGGAAGTGCAGCAGGCAGTCTGCTGCATAAGCTCAGCCTGCAGGGGAAGGAAGCAGCCGTGGCCAAAGCCCTGAGCTCCTCACACAGCCCCCTGATCCGCAAACGTTCAGGAGGACCAGGAGTCAAAGCAGAACCCAGTGCCACCATTACCCGCAGATTGTCACAGCCTGAAATCAACACATGTGATTTAGAGATTTCCAAAGAATCCCAGATTACATTACCAACACACAGAGGACAGGAGGTAATAGAGACAAACTGCTGCAGGTCAATGGAGACGCATATGAAAACCACACAGGCAGCAGATGATGAAGAGAAAAACACCAAAGACTGTATGAAAGAGAAGGAGCGGGACACGTGTTTAGGAGCGGTCACATCTCTGGTGGCAGATTACAGCGATTCAGACTCAGATCCTGGACTGTGAGTCTGGATTTGGGGCTCAATGGACAGTTTCTGTTTTCAGCTAAAGGATGTCAGAGTTTCATTTTGTGAGAAGAACAAACCACAATGTTTGTTTCTGGATTTGGTTTGTTGCTTTTCAGTTCTGGAAAAATCTTTTGTACATGACTCACTAAGGTTGAGTATCACAAATAGACACATATATTTGATCATTTTTGAGAGGCCTCAGCTACAACAAAAGCAAGGTTCAAATACTGCATAGTTATTTGTTAGTAAGTTGACTCAGTTGGTAGAAATATTCACCCATCATGAGGCCTCTGAAATTGACACTCTAAAAATCTGCCTGGATCATCTGTTTATGTGGCAATCTTGTGGAAGGGAATCGTTAGCATTTCCTCAGTACTTTGATTTCATCTCACACTTTAAAGCTAATTTATTTGCATGTCTGTGGGTGTCATGCAATACCTGGCCAGACTGCTCACAGTGGAAATATTCTGTTTTCCAAATGGTGAAATAAGAAGTGGATTTTGTGGAAGCAAATCAACTTTCAGAATGTGTAGGCATCCATTTTTATTTAATTTTCTGACTTCCTGATAAGGTCTTCATGCTAACACGGCAGAATTAAACTTTGCTGTTGTTTTTTTGTCTCTGACGTGTGAAAAGGTACAATTAAATGTGCGATGCTCTACAGGGAAACACCGCTGCACTGTTGTTTGAGTTGGGTTTGTTACCGCAGTGTTACAAAGTATTCAGACTATAAACATGGAGTGTAAATAATCACGTTCAGTGGAAGAGCAAATTATACCCAGTTTGTCACTGCACAATTAATTCATTCTTATGCCAAATCTGAAATAAGATGTTTACAAAAGCATTTCATGTTTTTGTAACAGGTTTTAAAGCATTATTAAGACTTCAAAGGAAGAAAAAAATAGCAGAATGACCAAAAGTGCAGGTTAAATACATTTCTTCTTTTTTATGGTAACTAAAATTTAAGATGTTGGTGGAGCAGAATTTGCTCCCTCCTCTTGATACTCCAGAGGCGTTTCAGGTAAAATATGTGAAAGCACCTGAAAATTTCCCAGCAGAGCCTGTAAAAAACCGGAAGGTGTACTTTCAGGGAACAGTTATGTCATCGATCTCCAGCTGTGATACGTTCCTTTGAGAGTAAATCACGTTTTCATCAGTGTCTGTTTAAGACTTCCTTAACTGTTTGACATGAGAGCTGCAGACTTCAGCACTGAACAAGATGAGGAGGCTGAGTGTGCAGATTGAGGAAGCTAACATTTAGTACAACTCATCCTACAAAGGATAATTAAAAATAAGAAAAGGTACTGGTTTTAAAAACAGATAACTTTAACTGAGTAAATGTCATAAGTTAATTCCACCTCTGGTCACCAGTTTCACAAGAAAGGAACGCCACTGAGTAACATGGATCTGTCCTTTCTCTGAAGACAGGTTTGGGGATTTCTGGGACCGTTTACGTGTGGTTATTTTTGCTCAGACTTCCTGGTACCAAACAGAATGTTTGGTGTTAATTCATGTCCACTGAGTGTGACGGTAGAAAATAATCACGAAAAACCGGTTAGTCCTAGTCTCACCACAAAGCAGAAAAATCTGGCCCATTGCTAAAGTTAAAACGGTAAATGAAATGTTCCTGTGATATCTACTCTCTCAAATCCCTTAGCTCTAAATTCAAGTTGGGGCATAACCTGTTAAAATGAGATTTAAAAAAGTACATCTGCTGATTCATAGAGTATGAATTAAGGCTTTAATGCAGCACAAACTGCACGGCAGAACAAGTAAAGTCACTGTGCCATGCTGTTGTTTGTATGCATTTGAAGGGACCACTATGCACTCATTCAGGGCAAAATTTACCTCTTTCCACACATTTAAACCTCATTTCAATAATCTTCTGATTCACACAAGCATCTGAATCAACATCTCACCCTGTGCAGTGCTGAGCTGAAATGGAAATGGTGAACTGGATGTAAAGAAGAGGCAGATTGCGGGGCCTAACGTGCGACTCATCATCCTTTTAGTGAATCCATTCTTGGTGAAGTCCACAAAGAGGCTTCTTTTTGTGAGAAGTGGAGGTGCACATAACAAAAGTATATACAGGTTCAAGAGTAAATGTGGCTGAGCATTTCCTCATACCTACTGCATCAGTGTAATTGATTTGTGGTCTTGAACTACCCTTGTTTTTCTTAGCAACTCAGCCTTGTTTTGTTCCTCATCATTTTAATTGTTAGTCTTTAAAGTTGTTATGTCATCCTCAGACATTGGCTGGACATTTTTTGTTATGTCATTAAAGGTTTTTAGGTATGTAGTCTAACACTCAAGGCAGCCTTTGTGTATTTTTTTTTAGCCATGAATTTCACGGCTTCCTTGTTCCTTCACAGAAATGTCACAAACCATGACAGCAAGTCAAACAGGTTAGTGCACAGGAAGTGTATATTATCCCTATAAACGCTAAGTGATTTTTGAGAGAGGCAGACATCCAACAGCAGTCAGAGAGAGAGTCAGATCTGTAGCTGAAAGGAGAGAGGTAAGAACCATCGTTTTTCACCAGCTTTCCTTTACATCTGATTGGATCAAAAGGATGGGAAGATTTAAAGATTTTATTCCAAACCACAGCGTGCAGATTTGTAAATAGAATTTATACAGCCAATTCTAATTATCCTCAGAGATGGGATGCTTAGGATGCTTTTGGATACTCTTTGGGCTTTAATCTTCTATTCTTCTCTCATACCTTTAAACTGCAAAGACAGAAAGATTTTCAAACTAAATTCCAGCTATGAGATGAGTATATAATTAAATACAGGGTTTGCAAATGCTTGAAGACATGTTTAGAAAGTTAATAGAAAAAGGAAACACCTCGGGACAGTAATAATGATAAGTATACTTGATAAATTCAATAAATAGATTGTCTTTTTAAATAAGATGTCAACAGTAACAAGAGATGAAACAAATAAAATGGTTTTTTTTAATTATTATTTATGATCCAGAAGAGGTGTGTGGTGCTGTGTGCATCTGCTGAGATTTGACTGTATTTTATAATTTTTATAATTAACAAATTTGGCCTTTCTTTCTTTCTTTTTTTTTTTTTTTTTTTTTTTTTTTTTTTTTTTGGGGTGTCATTCATCGTGCAGTGCTGCCCATCCATTGGGTCAGAAAACAAACAGGACCAGGTGACATTACTGTCTCTGTTCTCTGTGCATCAAGTGTAGGTCTTTGCGAGTATTAAGGAGATGGCAAATCCTTGATATTTGCTGACTTGCAGGTGAAAGAGTGAGTAGCACAGAAGCTGAATCCAGCACCTTCCTGCCCATTCGTGTGGAGATGTAGATGTTAAGTGTTTGGGAGTGTGATCGCTGCGATACATATGAGGATATAATGTCATATCTGAATGGTCCATCACTTTGCTCTTGTGATGCTCCTGAGTTACTTTATCTCTGAGTCGATCAACCATTGCTGCTTGCTCCCTGACAGCAGCAGTAGTTTAAAATAGAGTTAATGGATCTGTTTTTTCATAAGCTTTGGTGCTTTTCAGCACTTTTAATGTTAAAATATTGGAGATTACTGCACTGTTTTAGAGCACATTGTCTTGAAAAGTATCAAAATATTTTGTTCTTACATTACGTATATTAATTGAAAAGTCCTGCAGTAAAGGCTTGTTTTCCCTTTCCTACACAGAAGCTGTTGTCATGAAGCTGGGTCTGTTGGTGTTGGCTGTGGTGGCGGCGGTGGTTTTGGTCCCTAGTGTGTCTGAGGGCCGAATCGTCTCCAAGTGTGAGCTGAAAAACAAGCTGTGGAAGCATATCGTTGTGCCAAAATGGTTCAGTAGAATGGACAAGGAACACCTCCTGGCAGTGGGTAAGGTTCTCGAGTTTCCTACGAACAGAAAAACAAGATTCCCCAGGTACATATCAAGATGTAAAACATCAGAATCAATCTCCTCAATCAAATTCTTCTCTGTGATAGGCAAATGATAAAGGAGGTAGAGAGCTTGAGTTATGATCCTTTTGAACAACATTTTTTTTCCTCTTATCAAATTACTACAAAGTGACAGATATACCACAAAAAAAATGTAAATACACTTTAATCAAGTGATTCAAATGGCTAAAGTACAAGAAAATTACTGTGATTGTTACAAAAGTAAAAAAAAAAAAAGAAAGAAAGAAAGAAAGAAAGAAAGAAAGAAAGAAAAAGTAAGTAAGTAAGTAAAAGATTACTTAAACGATGAACTTGTTATTTGACACATCAGTAAACCTAAGTTCACTGTCAAGTTATATTTTCTCACCAGAATTTATTCATAAATTTTTTTTAAAAAGGCTTTTTCCATCTAATTTGCATGTTATTTACAAATGACAGCTGCCAAATTATAACATCTAGGACTTCATTTGTCAAAAAATATGTTCATCAAGGGGTGCAGCTTGCCTAACATGTTTAAGAACACCCCACGTTTAGAGCCAAAGAAAAGACATTTTTAAAGCTGTCACTAGTGTCATGTATTAACTGCTGTTATCATGGAGTCTTCACCAACCAGAATTTGGTATTTAACACATCCTGATAATAAGAAATAAACATGACCCTAAGAGATTTGAAAAAATCACAAAGAACCACAAAACAACAACAAAAAGAAAAAAAACACAAAGCACAGATAGCAGCCATAATGACGGGCGAGGGAGGTATTTATTACAATCTGTGTATAAATCTAACGTGTTTTTCTACATGGAATAGTAAAGGGTGTAAGGATGTGGGAACATTATGTATTGATGTTTAAATTGTAATGACTTTGTTCTCTTTTCTTATTTTCCCTTTTCTCTGGATTTGCTGCAGTGATCTGTGAACTGAACAGAGCATCCCTTCTCAACACTAGCATGGTAAAGGTATTGGGTGAACGTGGTCCAACAACAGTTCCAACAGGGGAGGCAGCTCTCCCAACACCCTCGGCTGATGAAATGGAGGATGAAGAAGCAACTTCTATTGAGGAAATGCTTAATGACGAAACACCTGCTGAAGAAAAGCTGGATGAAGATATGACCAAGGGGAACACAACAGAAGGAACAACTTCCAATACAACAGCCACTGAACCCGTCAAACCAAAACCTCAAGCTGGCAAGAGAAGACCAAAGCGCATGGTTGAAATCTTTGATGAGGACCACATCTGGACAGCTTATCAGATGAAAATGGAGAAAAAGGTGAACTTGTTAAAGAGCACTTGTGATGAGGAGGAGATAGCGAAGGCTGAAGACGAGATTGACATTGAAGACAGTGACAGCAATTCAGAGGATAATGAAGAGGACCAGAAGCCTTGGTCCCTCGGTAGTTATGGGGTCTTCCAGCTGTCTGACGGCTACTACTGCAACTCTGGTCATCGCTGGTCCAAAAACAAGTGCAAGAAATCCTGTAGTGGTAAGTTTTTGACCTGATTTGCCATGAGAAACACTTTCAACATGGGGACATGAATAGTAATCCCAAACTAAATTGAGAATGGGGTTAGTGAGTATGAATTCACTTCGTGAGATGTTTCAGTTGTCTTTGTTCAATTGGCAGTTAAAATACCCATAAAACAAATTAAATATCTACAAAGTCATCACTATGTTCGAGAATAGAGCCATCATAAGGAGATTCAGATCATTTTCCTTATAAAAATGAACACTGAAAATGATGGACTGGCCCTCTCAAGACCCGAACTGAACCCCATCCAGCAATGAGATACCATCAGTGTTAAAATTCTCTGGAAAACAGAAACACTATGTCAGAAACATGTGCAGCTATAATTGCTGCAAAAGGTGGACAAAGCAAATATTAAAGTTAAAAGGAGATAAAAACAGCAGGACTCACTTCATCTGAAATTTGTGATGCTCGGAGTAACTATCTGCATGTTTCATGGTCATACTTTGGAAGAAAAAAAAAAAGGTCATTGCTTTCAGATCTATCAGCTGTTCTTATATTTTGGCTACCACTATATGACGATGACAATGTTCAAATCCAGGCTGAAAACAGTTCTGTTTAGCTTTGCAAATAGCTGAAAGTATTTTATTTGCACTCCTCATTTTTAAATTAATCATTTTAAAAGTTTTAATTTTTTCATTCTATTTCATTTTTGTTTTTTCTAATCTTGTGATTTTTATGTTACTTTAAAACACTTTGAGTTGTCTTGTGTATGAATTGTGCCCTACAAATAAACTTGCCTTGCCTATATGTGGATTATATTCTGAATATCGAAAAAGTGAGTTTAGAAATATAAATGAAGACATTTGCAGGGCAGAAAAGCTTCAGTGATTTGATTTGAGCGAAATGCATATATGTGTGTATAATTTAAACTCTGCTCTTTGTATCTTTTCTGAAGCCTTCACCGATGATGACATCACAGATGACGCTGAGTGCTTTGTGAAGATTGGTTGCTGGAAGTAAGTTAGCTTCTTACTCTCTCTCTCTCTCTCTCTCTCTCTCTCTCTCTCTCTCTCTCTCTCTCTCTCTCTCTCTCTCTCTCTCTCTCTCTCTGTGGTTACTATAATTCATGATTCTTTTTATATCTGAAGTTGATGCTCTTCATGCCTTAGTACGGAATATTAGACAATCATAATAAGTTATAAGTCATAATCAAATTATACAATTTTGACAGTGTGTATATATTCTGCTTGCTGACAAACTAATAAGAGCTGCTCTAACAAACTGTTTTCTTTTTTTTAAACAGAAAGATCTTTCAAGAAAGCTCGCTGCGTTGTTCTCGCACCAAGAACTACTTTAAAGAATGTAAAAAGGCAAAGCATTCTTAATTTTTTTCCCCATGAAGGATGCCACACAAGCAATAACTATGTTAACTTAATCAGAAATACATCAAATGAGACTTGTAAATTCTGGTGTTTGGGTTTTTCTCTTAAATACAGTTATATATTTTTGTAGCTAATGTTTTACAGGACTTAAGATGAAAAAAAAAAACGATAATCCTTGCATTTTCTGTTATCACTGATCCATTGAAATTTATGTTTGGATATGATGTATGTACTTGAATGTTTAATAAAGTAAGATTGACTGCGAGTTCTGATTAATGTTTACAAATCTACAGCCACCTGTTTTTAAACCAGAAGTTAGCAGAAATAGGAACAATATTAAGCTTGAAAAGACACGGGCATTTTTCTTTAACTGTACATATTGAATATCAGAATTACCATGAAATTTAGTAGATAAGACACACTTTTAATATCTATAGATCATCTGAAAAGTTGCAGGTAATGGGTCCATTGCTCGCAGATACTGCAGCTGTTTACAAGTGCCACGCAGCTAGCTATGATGATTGCAATTCCACATGGTGAACAGATGCTTCCAGAAAAATACTACACAGCTGCACAGAAGCTGTACATTGGGGACAGACTAGTGAATGTTTCAGTCTGTCGTTAGGTCGTTACAGACTTTATGTTCCCTTCTGCAATTCTTCACCTTTCCACTGGGGGGCCTTCATGCTTTCCCCTCTTGTTTAGTTTTTCATACCCACACGCCGTCCTGTACTCCCTGCTCTTCCAAATCATATTTTACTTTTTAAATTCTATAGTTTTAATTTCTTGAACTCTGTCTACTCTGACAATAAGTTTATTTTTATAGTGGTTGCATTTGCAAGGTGATCTTGAGTGTCTTGAAGGGCGGCCATAAATACCATGAACTATTATCATTTGTTCCTTTCAGCTCACCTGTATCTACTCTAATCCGTCCTTCACATACCTGACCTTTCCTGCTCACTGTCTCTACTCTCTCTGTCAGGCTTACTGCTTGCATAATAAACTATATCCTGTGTCAGTTTCTTGTCTATTCAAGCAGTCATGGGCTTTTTGTCCCCCTTTTTCTCCCATTCAAACATGGATCTGCCCACCATATTTTCATATTACCTTTTACCTGCCTACCTGTGGGTGCGACACAAACTTGGTCGAGGGTTCAAGCATTGAGTTTCGCATAATTTATTTATTTTATTTTGTTTTGTTTATTTTGAAAGGGACAATGTACAGCTACTTAGCTGTTCCAGAGTTAGCTATTAGCTAATTTATATGTGTTTCCCCGGGGCAGGAGACAGAGAGAATCTCTGTTAGAAGAAAACAATTCTCTACAAAATTACAAAATTAATAAATCATTGTTGTGCACCAGACTTCCCTTTGCCATCCCTTTGTGGGTCCTTCCTTGCTAAATCAAAGTTAACTATATTTTGTTGATACTTATATATTGACAATAAAAAAACAGAAACAAAAAACAAAAACGCAGGTGCAGGTGCAGGTGATAGCAGGAAGGAAAAGAAAGGGGAACTGGTGTCCAAAGGGCCTCTGAGCGAAGAACAGGAGTAGGAGTTGGCAGGACCTGTGCTGGGACTGATGGTGGATGCCACTCCGAACAGAGGAACAGGCTGACCACACAGAGGTTGTGTTCTGTGTGTTGACCAGGAAGTGGACCACAAAGGGAAGAAAGTTTTGGGGCCAAAGTCAGAATTCAAGAACTCCTGAGATGACGTTTTTTAAGAGAAAAATTAGAGTGGTGTGTGTTCTTAAACAGAGCTATTTTAGGATTAAAAGATTAATATTTCTCTTCATGGAAAACTTAATCAGTGAAACTGAAACCCCGCTCACCTTCTCTGTTGCTGTTTCTCTGCTGCTGGTATTGTTGCTCCTTTTGTTGGCCTTAAAATGACATCTGTCCTGGGGACACTGATGTCCTCATATTCAAAAACACACTCTTTATTCACAGGAGCTGACATCTGATCTGCTGATGTCATTAATGTCTTACGTTGACGAGAGAAGATAAAGTCTTTCAGCTACACAGGCTCCCAGTCTAATGGCCTGGTCTTTTCATCAGGTGAAGGCGTAACCTGAAAAAGAGAAAAGATGTTTTCAGGTTGACGGATCATTTTTCCTCCCTTGACCTCTTTACAGCTTAAAACCTTGAGTGAAGCGTGAGATTTGGCGGCACAATGTGTACTTCCAGAAGCTTGTTTTAAAACCCCAAGGGAGATTCTTTATCTGATGAGAACAAAGGATGTATGTCCGCTCTGATTGGTCCCTGCTGTCTCTGCAGATGGTATAAATATTAAATCACAGGTGAGTTTACACATTTGGAGTAAAAATGGGGTTCCTTGTGATGTTCCTATTGGGCTTCAGTCTAGCAGAAACGTCAATTGTGACTAAATGTGATCTTAAGGAAAAAGTAAATATTGCCATTGAATCCCTAATGGGCGAGAGAGGAAAGCAGGGAAGACTGACTGTGGCGGACACAGTGGCCAAGCGTGAGTTCTTTTTGTTACCAATATGTCAAACACAATTCAACTGCAACAATTATTTATTCATTTTAATAACTGAGGAAAAAATTCCTACATTTTTGACATTTTTGATGAAGAAGCTAACATTTATTTTGAGAGATGAAAATGTTTGAAAGCTCCTGGATTGAAATCATTAGTGCTATCTTTTGGAGATGACAAATAGGAAATGGAAAATTAATCTGCCCAATAGTTTGTAGAGGAGTGGCTGTGTCATTTGGTAGTTTTTCAGTTTGCGTCTTTCTTCCCTCCCCGGCTTTCAGTCGTCTGTCATGCAGAGCTGGCGTCAGGTTTTAACACCTCGGCAGTGAATCAGCTGACTCCATGGAGCAAGAAGCTTTCAGTCCCAGACCATCACCCTCCACCATCCAGCAGCTCTAAACACTCAGAGGAGGTCTGGACTCTCTATGGTCTTTTCCAGCTCAGCAACCACTTGGTCTGCAGCGATGATGATGACACAGATTTGTCAGAAACTATCTGTAAAATGGACTGCAACAGTAAGTTTTAACATCATTTTACTGTCACCAGCTGAGAAGTACAGCTCACTCTACCTTCTGTCATTTGTTTGAAAGGCTTTTATGAGTTTATGAGCAGAACCTCTGCTTGAATCAGCAATCCTGTTTCTGTTTCCAGGACTCATCGATGACACCATTGATGATGACATTAAGTGCCTGCAGACGATTTTGGCAAAACTTCTGTAAGTCAAAATATAAACTTCTGTCTTTACTGATAGAACCTTTGTTGTTGTTAATTTCAAAGTGTGGGTGCCTTGGATATCTTCATATTTACTTTTGTCAGTATTAATATTTCAATTGTCTGAGACAGGTATAAAGTATTTATCAACAAATGTTGAAAGAATCTGAAGAAGTCTGAACAAAAAGGAAAAGGGCCAAAAACAATACTGAATGGCCGTGATCTTCAGGCCCTCAGCTTGCAGACAAAACAGACATGCAGGAAATCCCTGCATTAGCTTGATATCACCTCCAAAACCACTGTCTGTGAGCACCTGTCTCTGCATCCACAAATGCAAAGTGTAAACCAAATACGCACATGGTAGAAACGTGGGTAACTTATCTGGGAAAGCTACACACAATTTTCAGATCTTAATTTATTTTTCACTCACACGTGAGACAGCTCAGGGCAACCTTGGACCACACACAGAGTTCCATAAGACTGCCAGACCACACACTCGAAATTTTTGGTAACGATTCCACAGATATGAGATCTCACAGAAGCTCATGTGATTAAACATGACTTCAGAAGATGACTGACATAGAGAACTTCATCGGTCAACCTTCCTGGTTTGTGTTGCAGCAACAAACAACACAAATCAAGTCGAAGAATATGTGAAATAACAGCATAAGCTCTTCTTTTAAAAATATTCCACTTGAAAAATGGAACAGCTATATTTACAGTGGCTGTCATGCTTCCTATTGTTGAAGCAACACAGCACACCAAATGACACTCCATTCCTTATTGCATCAGCAGCAGGCTAACCTAGAATTGTAAAAAAACAAACATGTTTATTATTTATAATTAGAGACTGGGGAGACTCCAGGAAAAAATCCTGGACGTGGCATTCTCTGCTTTAAGATGAGTGTTGTTTAAGATCCTCTGCAATCTGGTTTTTACTTACACATCAGGTGCTGATTCTATACTTGACTTCTGTCGGAAGAATTTAAAAAGCCCAGAATCTGTCAATATGATATGGTTTTTGCGTCAAAATTTTATAGCTTTTTTTTTTTCTTTCCATTTCGCCTGTATTTAACCAGATCGGTTCTATTTAGATGCAAAATCTGTTTCTAAAGGGAGACCTGGCTAAGACAGTCAAAACCTAAAATTTACAGCCACAGACATGCAGGGAGCCAAGTTCAGTTGGGTCAGTTGAAGAATAACATCTTAATATATATTTGTTTCAATGTCTTTTATTTTAGATTTTAAAACATTTTCATTTATTTTCAAGTTCTGCACAGTCAGCTTCATAAGGGCAGACTTCAAAATCATCATCAAACCATCAAAATCAAGATGGCATCAACATTTAGTTTGTAGACTTAAGATGAACCTGGAATAATCTATCATAATTTTTCATGGAACTTTTATAATCTGAATCTGTGTACTTAGAGTACAATGCTTCTCACCAAGCAGAATGGAAGTAGACACTAATGTAAAATGATAAAAGGGAAGTAAATTACTTGAAAGTTTTACTTAATCACAGAACTTTCAGATCATAAAGAAAATGTTCTGTATTAAATTTTATCATTGATGAAATTATCTATTTTCATTATGGATATTTTTACAGAAGAGAAGGTTGGAAGAATCTGGAACTCATGAAAATGTAAGTTCTCAGCGCCTTCATTTTTTAATTGTTAGTAATCTGCCATTCGATGCAAGGAATGACATCTGATTCATACAAAAATAATCATTTGAATTGGGGAGGTGATGTTAATTTATGTGTTTTCTTGCAGGATCCAGCTCATCTTTGAAGAAAGGTGTCGCGATAAAAGAGCTAATGATTATTTCTCTGACTGCGCATAACCTGAATTCAAAATATCTCTGCAAGGATTTATCTTAAGAATGCACTCTTAATATATAAAGTGGAACATATTGCACCTTTTTTGCATTCTTGCCTTCATAACTACATTTTCTTGTTGATTAATTCTTGATGTATGTATAATTTAAGATGAAAAAAGTTTGACTTTAGGCCCCTACCATATGCTGGATTTCTTCCCCCACTCTGTACTCCCACAGTTCCTGTCTCTATTTATTTGTCTTATCAAATAAAGGCAAAGATGCCCCCCCCCCCCCCCCCCCCAAAAAAAAAGAAGAAAAAAAAGATTTAAAAAAACCCCAACAACTTGAAAAAAGTATGCAGAGGATTAATTTTCATGTATTGCAAATTAAAATTGTAATGGTGATATAAGTTACATTTCGACTCTTTAATCAATATATTTTATCTTCTTATGATTAACTCTGTCATCTGTCAAGTCAGAAGTTAAGTCTGTTATGTCACAGAGCATCACAAACTTTTTAATGCTGCTTATGGAAAGAGGATTGCTAAGAACAGAGGTGAATCTGAGCCCTGGAATCTTCATGTCGTGGACTTTTATTTGTTCAGTTAAAACCATTTTTAATGGAATTTAGACATTACAGGCAGAAATCCAAAACAAGTAGACACAAAGACATTTACATTATAACACATCCAAAAGACACAGATAAACACGATCATCCTATTGGAGGTGTGTTTTGATAAATGTGAGTCCAATGGTAGTATTTGCTCATTTTTGCTCTGTGTGATTCCCATTCACTGAAGTAGCTGTCTGTTTAGCTGCTGGATGATAGCCTGCTGTTTGGTCCAACATGGGATGAATAACATGGATTTGAGTTAACAGTGTCTGTTTGGTTTCCATTGGTGCCTGCTTTGCTGAAAACAAGGTTTATGAGAGTGGAGAGAGTGAACGTATTAAAGAACCAAACAATGAGCTGAAAGGAGTCTGATCCTGTGAAGAGCTGCAGAGCTAATGACTGAATGTAACTTTCTGACAACCCAGTTCTAAACCACCAAATATTAGAGTTAAAAGTCTTTCATTGCTGCACATCCACTTGTTGTTAAACAAATCTGCCACTGGACTTGAGCTCGGGACACAGCTTGGCCTCAAGGTCTTCAATCTTTATCGACTCCACGTCTTTGGAGCTGGAGAGACTGGCGGCTCGGGTGATCTTGGTGAGCGTTTCCTCATAGGGCGGGGGCAAGTAGACCATGACGAAGACCCCGTCTGACCCATCAGAGCTTGTACTGGTGTGGCGTTCTGCATTCCTGGTCAAAGAGGACAGGAACTCAGCATTGCTCTCGGTGTCCTGGAGGTCCAGAGTGATGATGTCAGCCAGGCTCAGTTTACTGCGGGAACAACGACGGTAAATCACACCCACCAGGAAAGCCATGAGCAGGACAGAGACAACCGGGAGGACCACATAGACCACTAGCTCTGTCTTCCTGTCATCGCCGAGGTCCAACTCGTTCCAGTTTCTGCCCTGGAGAACAAATAGAGAAAGAGAAATGTCTCTTTTCCCTGATATTTAGTATATACTATGTACATATAATACGATAATATATAATTATTATGGTCATCTAACCAGCCTTTGTGTAGGCAGGTGACACCAGCAGATGACATGGAACCCCAAACCATCACTGACTGCGGAAATTTTACTCTTAACTTCAAAATATTTGTATTCTGTGCTTCTCCACTCATCCTCCAGACTCTAGAACCTTGATTTCCAAATTTAATGGAAAAACTATTTTGAGCAATAGTCCAGTTTTTTTCTCCTTGGCCCAGGCAAGACTTCTGATGTTGTCTTTGTTTCAGGAGTGGACTGGCTTGAGGACTGTGACAGTTGTGTCCAAATTCCTGAATACGTTCATGTGTAGTGGCTCTTGATGCACTGACTCCAGCTTCAGTCTACTTTCATCCAAATTCTTGAATGGGTTTTGCTAGATAATCCTATCAAGACTGCAGTGATTCCTTTTGCATCTTTTTCTACCACACTTCTTTCTTTCGCTCAACTTCAATACCTTTAGATACAGCACTTTGTGAACAGTCACCATCTTTAACAATAACCTTTTGTGGCTTACCCTCCTTGTGAACGGTGTAAATGCTTTATGAATGCATAATGCAGTCCAGATTTTTCTATTATATGAATTTGTAGAAGCTTTTCTGACTTTTGATCTGCTGCTATAAATCTGTGTTGTTTATCATGTAGATGGGTGTGAGCTTTGAGAAAACAATATGCTCATGTCAGCTCAGTGTGGCCCAAATTCCAGCCAGATTTATTTTTAATCAATTAGGTAACAATGGTTGGATGACCCAGCCCAAATGACTCCTGCAGGTCAGGTCTGTTTACATTCTCATCCCACTCAGTTTCTGTCCTGATTGTCTAAAATCTGAAGCTTAAAACACTCTAAACAGAAGGGGAATCAGAAATCAGTTATTTTTTTCTATTATATTAATCTAATTTTATCTATTATATGCAATTCTATTCTGATCTTTTCCATTTATTCTCTTCTACTCATTCCATTCTCTGCCTGCAATGTAATTCTATTCTATTCTATTCTATTCTCTTCTCTCCTCTCCTCTCCTCTTCTCTTCTCTTCTTCTCTTCTCTCCTCTCCTCTCCTCTCCTCTCCTCTCCTCTTCTCTTCTCTTCTCTTCTCTTCTCTTCTCTTCTCTTCTATTCTACTCTACTCTACTCTACTCTACTCTACTCTACTCTACTCTACTCTACTCTACTCTACTCTACTCTACATATTGCTTTTAATTCCATTCTGTTTTACCAAGGGGCAACATCTGGTTTTGAAAAATTAAGCCTACGAAGAAGAGCGAAAAGTTGCTGTTCACTGAAACTTTGCAAGAAGCTGGCTGCAGAAAGACCATAAGTCATATACACAACAAGCCAAAAAAAGACTTTTACAGCATTAAAAACATATTTACAGCCTGGTTAAAAAAACAGCTTGGGCCTGAAATGCTAATTTCTCTATCAGCACACACTGTATGGGGGCGACTTCATTACTCTGCATCAGGTACAGACAGGTAACATAGCAAAGTCCATATTCCATCCATATTTTATACAGTCTATGTGTTCTACTCAAGTCATTCTATTCAATCATTTCCACTCTACTCTCATTTTATTTTATTCTGTTCTACTCATTCCAATCAGTCTATCAACATTATCTTCTATTTCATGCCTTTCTATTCCATTTTACCAAACCACTCCATTGTATCTTACTAAGTGCCAATCCACTGAGTTTTATCCAATCCAATTCTTTGTAACTAACTTTATCTAGCCTTTCCCTGTCATTATTTCCCATTTCTCATCATCTTAAATCTCTTCCATTCAACTGTATTTTACTTTCAGTTCTACTCTATTCTGATCAATTACATTCATTTCTGTTCCATCCAATTTTGTGCCATTCAGTGTTCCATTATTTCTGTTCAAAATAGTTTCTATTCTATACTAAATTATTCTAAACTATTCTATTCTATTCTATTCTATTCTATTCTATTCTATTCTATTCTATTTTTATCATTCAGTTCTGGTGAAGACTACATTTTTATATCTCTCAGAAGTAATCTCCTTCTTCTGCTATTTCAGCCAACACGAGGCCAGTTTAAGTAAATCTGCAAAGGTATTTGCAAGGTCTTAACTTGACAGTCAACATATTCTGTTATCAACAAGAAAACACATCAAACAGCCAGAAGCACAAAAATAAAAACTTATGCAAACTGAACTTAGAGCAACTTATTTTCACCTTTCAAATAACAATAATAACAGTCCTGGTAAAAAAGACAAACAAACAAAAAAAAAAACGTTTTGATCATTTCACACAAAGTTCTGCCAAAAGCTTTTTTATTGCCAATTTATTAGCTTTAAAAACAGGAGAGAACACAACTTGATGAAGTATTTTACTTTTATCCTCTGGAACTTGATGACCCCATGACATGGCCAAGCAGCATTTAAAAGTGCAGAAAGTGTTGAGGATGCTTTAAAGAACCCAAAGTTCTCTGAAGATTTATGTTAATTTTGCCGAAATGTGCGAGACTCATCTGAATATTTTTATGTGGTACAAGGATACTGCTGTTTTTAATTTGTCTGTGACAAGAGTTTAAATGTCTTTCCTACAATAGCCATCAACTAAACAACAAACAAAGAGAAACTCAACCCTTGATCGATAAACTAAAGGTTTTCAGGGTCAGATTTTCTCAGAAGGACTTGAACTACACACCTGTTTGTCCTGTGTTGATGGTGAACCTGTCACCCAGTCATACGACCCTCTTCCTGCAGGTCCAAACTTCATCCAGCTGCTTTCTAATAGCACCCGCATCATGCTCAGGTGGAGGTGAGTGACAAAGAAACCTTTGTCTGAAAATAATAAGATTCTGATCAGCTGAAGCTCCAGTTGTTGTTGATGTTGAACAGTGAAGTAAACAAAGCAGGGAGGGGATGGATGCTGTACCAGGGATGCTGGGTGAAGATGGGGGGTGGGAGGGGGAGCTGTTGGTAGACATGGGTGGGGTGGGAGGAGGTGGAGTCCAATATGGGAGGATCCCTGAAAGTTAAGCAGCAGCTCACATGCAGGCACATGCAGCAGCAGAGCAACAGGATTCAGGCCAATGATGGGATTTAGAGCCATCCATACAGCTGCCCTATATCACTCTGTGTGTGTGTGTGCGTGTGCGTGTGCGTGTGCGTGTGTGTGTGTGTGTGTGTGTGTGTGTGTGTGTGTGTGTGTGTGTGTGTGTGTGTGTGTGTGTGTGTGTGCGCCTGCCAGTAAAGCTCGGTGACAGAAAAGGGTGGGGCTCCTCTTCAGATCAAATCTCTGTCACGTGGATCAAACTTGGTAGAGAAATTACACAGCTGCTACATCTGTGTGTGCATGTGTGTGTGCGTGTGTGTATAGTCTGGTTTCTTAAGCTGCATGTAAAAGTACTGAGTGCTATATTGTTTGTTAATAATGTTAGTTGTTGTGTATACAGCTAGTTCCTCAACTCAAAAAAAAACACAATAACTTGGTGCTGACCCCTGAAAATGTCTTCTTTATCCTTTATATTTTTGGCGGAAGAGTCTTTAGGGTTACAAAAACTAAAATTATATATTAATGCTATTCATTATCGTTCATATTGTTTCTTTTCTCTGTCAGTTCTAACTTCTGTATTGCTGCTTTTCACAGTGTTTTTTCTACAACCAAACCATGATCAAAATAGCTGTCATTGTAACTCTTGGTTAAAGTTTATTTAATTTACGAAGTGCCTTAAAAGCAAAAGAAGTTCTGTACTGAGGTACTTTACAAAACAGACATATGGTTATAGAGAACCCAGTAAAAAAGGACAGAAGACCCATTATGGAATAGCACAAGACTAAAACACATTACATCAAGATCGCCTGCTTCCAGGTGTCAGGAGCAAAACTCATAGGACCTGGACTCTTCTAGACCTCTATAGAAGTGCTGTGGTATCTGGCACCAAGAAGTTTACAGCTGATCCTTTAAGTTCTGGAAGTTGTGAGAGGAGCCTCCATGGATCAGACTTGGCTGACAGTCATTCACTTCTTAATACTTGCCCATTTTTCCTGCTTCAACATATCAACTACAGAGACAGCATGTTCACCTGCTGCCTCACATATCCCATCCCAGGATGTCTGTCTTATTGTTCAGGCTGCCCAGCATATATAATACATAAACACACCAGTTATTGTTTCCTGGTATAACATGTATTGCTGGTCAAAAAAAAAATCCTTAATGGGCTGGTTAGTTTATCTCTTTGAATGTCACAAAAATAATGTATTGGATTTTGTATCAACTTTTTACAAACACCAAAGGCACATGATAACAAAAAAATAAATGAATAAAAAAATAAAAGATAAGGCAGAGGTAGACCAGCAACACCTTTGTACTGTAATAAAAACAATTGTTATATCTAAGGAGTCTCATTGCTTTGTAAAGAGGTATGTTACTTTTTTGTAGTTTTCAATGCAACCAGTGTCAGATGAGAGAAACCCTAAAAAAAAAAAAAAACCCTTTCTGTCTGGAACTTGAATCTGAACACAGACTTTACAGATCAGCAGCACTCACTTGTGTTCAAATCCCTCACACGTCTCCATCAGGGGATTTAAAAGCTGTCGCTGATGATGATGACGAGGAGGAGGAAAAACGTGGTGACGAGTGCTGACTCAACATCTCTCATCACACATACAAGACAATACACACGCACACACACAAAGCTACAAACCTCAATTTTATTGTTTGGAGTTGTTAAAGTTTCCTAATCAGTGAAAAACTACTGACACAATTATTACACTATTACTATTCCATTCCCTGATGAAAGTCCAGGTCGTGGTCACTGTTACCTCTTAACTAGCTGCCCCTTACTTGTTTTTGACAGAGTTGGTACTAGTGTTAGTTCCAGGCTAGTGTCTGGGTTAGCACCGGTTCTTTGTGTTTCCAGCAACAAAACACTGGCTCCAGTGCTAAAAACTGGTGTTTAGCAAGTAGGTGCCAAAAGAAAAGTAGAGCAACATAAATCAGCTGGTGCTGTAATGAAGCAAGTGCTCAGCTCTACTTGTTGCAAAAATAATGCCCGAGCTCATTCTCTGCTCTGACTCCCAGTTTGATGGTGTCATGGTTCCCACCGCACACAGGCGTGTCTTTGACAGGGAGTACATGGGAAACATGCCAAGCTGTCTCATCTGTCCACAATGTTTTGTGCTGGTTAGTTTCCAATGTTAATAGATCAAAATACTGACAAACCACTCTATGCTCTCAGATGACATGGGTCTTCCGTGCTTGTTTTCATCCAGGTAGTGAAGCATTATAGCGTTATGATAGAAACCAGTAACAGGGGCAACAGAATTACACCTGCAATAAAAAAAATAATAATACAAAACAATAATACTACATATGAAAAGAAGAAAAAGGTTTTTTAATCAACAAGTAGATAAACCAACTGGCGAGGGTGACAGGGTTAACACTCATGTCCCTAATTAAGTCTCAGTCATCCAGTTCATGGTAATTCATCTGAAAAGGTATCTGAATGGAGTTAGAAAACATAAGCCTCTAAGAGTTTTCAGTGTATTAAAAGCTACATAGTCAATATTTGACACCAGTGGCAAAACCAAAAACTTCTTTCCAACCAAAACAGACCCCTCAGTGTAAGGGTTTTGTTTTCTTGGGTTTCCTTGTTTCTTGTGATTCCTAGTGTTTCCCTGGTTTTGGTTCCTCTTGTTTCTTAGTGTGGTCTTTTGGTGTTTGGTTTTTGGTTTGATGGTTTTTCTGGGTGTTTGTTGCATTCTTGAGTTCTGTCTTTTCATGTTAAGTTCTGCCTCAGTTTCCCTCTTGTGATTGACCCTCATATGCTTCACCTGTGTCTCGTCACGCACCTGTGTCTGATTGGTTCCTCGTCTATTTAGTCTCTGTGCTTCCTGAGTTCTTTGTCAGTTCATTTTGTGTTTCAGTTCGTGTGTGTCACTCCTGTTGTCTGTTCTTGTGTAGTTGCTCCGTTGGTTTTTCTTGTGCTTTGATTTTAAGTTTCCCCTTTTTGGATTTTTGTCATTTTTGGAGTTTTGAGGTTTAGTTTAATAAATCTTTTTGTTTGTATCTGCGCCTGGGTCCTCCCTTTATGTTCCAGCTGCCACACACATGACAGAAACACAAAATGAACTGACGAAGAACTCAGGAAGCACAGAGACTAAATAGACGAGGAACCAATCAGACACAGGTGCGTGACGAGACACAGGTGAAGCATATGAGGGTCAATCACAAGAGGGAAACTGAGGCAGAACTTAACATGAAAAGACAGAACTCAAGAATGCAACAAACACCCAGAAAAACCATCAAACCAAAAACCAAACACCAAAAGACCACACTAAGAAACAAGAGGAACCAAAACCAGGGAAACACTAGGAATCACAAGAAACAAGGAAACCCAAGAAAACAAAACCCTTACACTCAGACTCCAAAGGTGAGACTATTGAGATACTTATAAATTAATTAGATTGTTTACAAAATCTTATTTTCAAAGTA
This sequence comes from Labroides dimidiatus, assembly GCA_030710495.1. NCBI lineage: Eukaryota > Metazoa > Chordata > Actinopteri > Labriformes > Labridae > Labroides > Labroides dimidiatus. The sequence continues at coordinate 29,160,910 of CM061145.1, forward strand.
TCTATAACGGCTGAAAAAATGTTGAGAATTACAGAGCACAATATTACCTCCTGAACTGTGGATATACGTATAGGATTTAGGTAAAAAGGAGGCTGAGTACTGAGTCTGGCTTTCTTATTATATTGTTAAACACTAAAGAGCTGCAAAGGTGTTTGGGGGCAGTTGGGAATGGCTGCTAAAGGGGATAAAAAAAGGAATCAGGTAAGTATGAATGTCTTAATTTCTACTCTGCAAACGTATTGTTTTTATCGCAGAAAAATGAAACTGATTTTTTTAGTTCTCACCTTCCAGCATTATTTGTATCCAGTATTTAGTAACTTAAGTGAAAATATTTCACAGTTAACATGCTGTAGCTTTGTCATCTGCTGTGCTTGAGTTAATTTACTCCAGAATCTCCAGTCTGTCTTTGTGCTATTATTTAAACAAAAAGCGCTGAGTGTACAGGCTTTCCCGCTGTTAGGTCCAGATGTTTATCATGACAATGCTGATTTGGACGCTGATCAAAGACGCCTCTCTCCAGCTGTGAGCTTTAACATCTGTCTGGAATCGACCGAGCGGGATGCCGGGTGTGGAGGGGCATTGGGTGGGATTTGTCTCTGCAGGATTAACGTCCTGGGCGTGCAGGCGAAAGCTGTAATTACTCCTCACGTGGCCAGCGGAGTGGGCAGAGATATGAGGGCTGGATCCAAACATATATAGAGTAGCAGAGGTGGATCATGGGTAAAGTGAGGCCTGTCATGAAACGACTGAGTAATCTCACTGCCCTGCCTGACATCACGTCATTTTTTTTAATTTTGTACATCTACCAACTGTTACAACCTCAGCAGTGATGCAAGAGGCTCAGATTATTTGGTGGAGAAAGACAAAATGACAGGAGAGTGATGCAGCTTATAAAAGGCCTGCATATAAAAAAAATGTAGTATTAAAAGGGTAGAAAAACAAATATCTAAAATGTCACAGTCAAAAAAATGGTTTCCCTCTTCAACACCTCAGAAAACCATGAAGTTACTGGATTGAAGGAAGCAAGGAAGGAGGGAACGATTGTCTAATTTTGCTGTCAATCTTGTGCTCCCACACACAGGATCACAACAAGCTTTAAGGAGAGCTAATCACTGCTGCGGTAGCACCATGTCGTATTTATTAAAAACACAGAGATACTTGGATACCAAATACTTCAGTTACCTCTACACTTACGTTACTTACACAAAAAACTTTGTTGTTGTTGTTTTTGGCAGTGATTTCAGTTTCAACAGACATACTGGTGGTCAGGTTCAGCTTCTTTCAACTCAGAACCATTTCTAAAATCAGGCATTTATTTTAATCCCCCTATCACAAGACATTCATGCATTAATATCATCCAGGACCTCTTCTGTTGCAGTTCCTTGGCTCTGGAATAACCTGCAAGAAGTTATCAGACAGGAGAACTCTGCCAGGCTTTTAAGAAACACCCTTAGACCTACTTTGAATTCTCTTCGATTACTTAATATAAATTTGTGATTATATTTCAAGTTTGTGTTATTATTCATTACAATTCCTCTGCACTATATATATTCTGCATTTGTGCATTCTTGCAAAGCAATGTAGTGCAGAAATGTTTTTAATGTGCCATACATATAAAAGAGAGAGAGAGAGAGTCCTTTGCAGTTTTGGGAGTACAGTAATATGAGTGGTCATTGCTCCTCACTTCTTTTCTCTGTATCTGACTCAGTAAAAGACTGCAGCTGTAATCCCATAAGAGGATTTGCTTTTTACTCTGCTGGAGATAGACGTTATATTCACATGGTGCGATAAACATGCTCTGTCACAGCAGTTTAAGCCAAAAATAAAAACAACTGGACAATAGACTCATGGTATGAGGCAAGACTGAAACATACTCTGTAACAAATATTGATTTAATTTAATTTGATTTTGTTTAAATTGCATTAACTTACTTGTCCAATTCTATTATTACGTCTTATTTATTTATTTATTTATTTATTTATTTATTTATTTATCTATCTATTTATGTGCTAGAAAAATTATTGCACATTAACATGATTATTATAACACCAATCCAGTTTAGCTCCTCTTTAATAACATTTGAACATTTTAGGTATCTCTTAAAAGAGGATAGGTCTTATTCTCTGCATAAGTCTTATGAGGTAAAAACAAGGTTTTTTGTGTGTTAATAAAACATGGTACTTAGATTCCTTGCATCACTTTTCATATGTTTTAATGGCTTACATATATAAAGCAATTTATGATTTGTCATACCAAGGACAGTTAAAAATTTGATGCTCAAATAAGGGACTAAAAGACATCGAATAAGCCACCCAGTGGTTTGCTGACCATCATTTTGAAGCTTCAGCAAACCAGTTATCCTTAAATTATGAGCTAATGCCAGTACTAGCTTGGTTAGTAAGACGTCTGTACATCAATACTTCCAGTCAGCTTTTTTCCTTTTTTGTGCACTTTGGGCTACAAGCTTGAGTTGGGTTGGGTAGCAATGTCACAGTCAAAGGGTAGCAAAGGTTTATTTCTCTATATTAGTTGACTAAAAGCAGAAATTACCATCACCATTTTGACTAGGTTAAGTTATGCTAGCACTAGCTTGTTTGGCAAGGTGTGTCTATAAAACAAGTTCTCAGTAACACCAATTGTGATGCTCTGCAAGTCAGCACAATCAAAAGCAGTGAACTTTACAAAACTTCATCTCCTGTTGTTTAGCAAGTGACAACTAAACACGATTTTTTTTTCAGACTGAAATGGTTGCAACTTGACAAACGAGTAGCAAAACAATTAAGTAGTTCCAGTCTCTGGTTTTTGCAATTTTGGCGTTGCCGTTGTGGTTGTTTGGAACCATGCAAAAACTAGCTAGTCAAGCTAGAGAAGTGTTTTTAAATAGCAAAAAACGTCAGAAGTTATCCAAAAGAAATTTGGATCCAAAATAAAGAATAAGCAGTGACATATTAAAATGTAAGACATGGTTGTGTCATCATTAAATCTGTGACCTCAACAATACAGTTTAAACGGCTTCATGAGATTATGGGACATTCTGACAAGATGACAACAACATAACACAGGACTGATAGGCTAAGAAGAGAGGAATTATAATTAAAACTCATTTAAAATTAGAAAGGTTGTTTTATATTATTTTTTTGCTCGGTTTGGTTGAAATAAAATTGGGAGATTTCTCTCGTGGAAATGGAAAAAGTCATGGCTTACGTCACTCTCGCTCACGCGGGTGGTATACTAGACTGAAGGTAAAGCCAGGTGCTCTCTAAAGCGCTGTCAAAGAAAGAATTCGTGTCAGGGTGTGATCTGTAGGTGGCGACAAATACCAACAATGTTCGTGAACTCTCTCACCTGTGCAAATGACGTGTGAAACAACGGAAATCAATTTGTCTTGTCATAATGGGCTTCACAATAAAGCGTCTTTCATATACGAGTTTGTTTTTTTTTTTTTTTTTTTTTTTTTTTTACTTTTTCTCTACCTATTATCCGTCTTCATCTGAATTGTGCTGGATTATTTACGCATTGTTTACTATTTACTTTTATACGAGGATGATATTATTTGCTTGGTTTCATATTTCCAGATCATGTTTTTCAAGACAGTCCTGCAATTATTCAGTATAGCCCCTTTTTAAAATTCCTAATTAATCATTCTTCACAATACGATTTTTTTTTTAGTTCCAAATGAGCTTAATGTTACCAAGTCTCTTTCTCAGGAATCTCTGTTGATTGTTTTTTTTTCTATTGTTAGAAAAAAGTGCTATCTCTGTTGTAGTTATTTTGTTGTGTTTTTCTTTGGGATTTGAATTTTTTTTAACCCGCCCTTGACGTCTGTCTGATACCGTTTGATCTTTATTTTGAAAAGCACATTGTTTAACGTCAAACGTCATTGATGTGTTTCCCCAGGTAGCTCAGGTAAGGCAACACATTAGTGTTTCTTCACACCCGAACTCCGGAAGATGAATGGTGCTCGTACTAGAGCGTCTCCGCTTTCGGGCGAGTTTCTGAGGAAATGAGTAACGATTACTACGCTGCCGACAAACCCCATTCCGCTGCGGCGATTATTCAGTGATCTCTAAAAAAGGCTCACTGGGTTGATTTTATTCTGGTTATTTTCTACTAGTTGTTTATGGGACGCGTGATTTTTCTGTGGTCCTAATTTTGAGCGTAGGAAGCCCCAGGTCATGAAGCTGGACGGTGCGTTCAGGGTCCTCCTCATCCCCCTCCTTCTGATTGTAGATGGTTCACCTGAAATCGGTAAGTTGACAGACTCCTTTGAAATAAAGCGAAGTCGTGATCACGATGATTAATGATTACATGATTATGACCACGAAATGAGATAAAAGACTCGTTTTCGCAAAAGAAGCATTTTGAATTATTCTTTAAAAATCAGTTACAAGTGTTATCTAATTTCACATTCATCTGCTTGACTCAATTTTTCTTTGTTCACTTCACATAATTTCTTATTCAACACATGTGACCTGATCTACAGCTTGTGATCTTCAAAGGAAGACATCTTTCTGTTTAATAACTTCCTGGTCACCATGTCATTTCACTTCATTCTGTGGGTACAATTCATTAGAGTGAGTCTTTAATTAAAAAAAAAAAAAAAAAAATTAACGTTCAGTCATGTAGGATTTTAAGGCAGTAGCTCTTTAATTATTTTTATTATCGGGTAAATCAGTAGCCATTTTGGCAAACTTCCAGTTGCTTTTGTCTGGATGGCTGTTGCCTCAAAATGTTTTTTCCATGAACCTAAAGAGAAGTGACACATCTGTCTTTTGTAATGTTGTGTTTCTGGATGATCTCCACCTCTTCCTCAGAAGAAACAGAGATCTGAGTCACTTAATGACAATATGACCAGAAATTCATTTAGAAAATGTGAGCAACATAGGGATTGTTTGCATTTTTCCAGCTATTTAGCTGAACTTCTGTGTTGTGTTAACTCCCTTTTTTTCTCTGAAAGGTTAGTCTGGATAAAACAAGGTCATACAGGGCCATATGTCATACAGGACCAAAAAAAGCCCCATACAAGTTTTCTCTGCTGGTATGCTGCCTTTGATTGTACTTTGTTTACCTGAGGTTACCCTGTCGATGGCCCTTTGTTGTGTCTTCTACAGCTAAGGCACCAAATAAAGTACATCCCACATTCTCCACCAAGACCCTGTAAAAGTCTTTGAAATTTATTTACTTAGTTAGTTAGTTAGTTAGTTCACCCGAAAGGCATAAATAATGTTTTTTCTCAACCCTAGATTAACCCTTTATTGTGTTTTTCCCACTCCACATGCACCCTGAATAGGATGCTACACTGTTTTCTCCACCTGATTGGCACCAAAAAAGGGTCCTTGTTCAATTTTCCTCTACTGGGAAGGCCCCTTAGATTACTCTTAACCACATGTGGAACATGCAGAGGTAGCCCATAGCTGTATCTTGTTTTTAAGCTTGAAGAAAACACTGGAAAGTTCAAATTGTTAAGTTTTTAGTTTTTAGCTTTTCTTGTTATTTTAATAAATTAGATGCTGAAAATAAGTTCAGTTTAACCATCTTTAAATTTTTCAGCATTAACAAATCTTTAAAACTGGAGGATTCCCTGAAATAAGATTATCTGTAAATTGGAAAGAAGCACTATAATGTACCGTTGGAGAATTTTACAGTAAATAACACGTTTGTTTTCCTGAATGAGCTGTGACAGTGTAATTCTATAATGTTTATTTTAAAGGGGATTTGAGTACTGCTGCTACCTGCCTCCTCAGACAATACAAAACAGGTATTGCAGAAGGTCAAAGAATGGAATGCTGAAGAGCAACCACAGTGTTTTTAATAAACCTATCAATGAAGCTTCCTTATTGCTGTCCTTTAAGCACACTGCTGTTACCATGCATGGCAAAGGGTGACACTTAATCCATGATGCAGGACTTATTTGTTTTAAAGACTGCCATACACCACTCCTTTCTTGTCACCATATGACAGTTCATTTGTTGTGTTTGTGCTTTTAAACTTGGTGGTGTACAAAGGTTGATATTTGTTACAGTTTATTGACTAGAAACTAAAAGTAAGTGCAGACATGTCTTTCCTTTGTGTTCTTTTCCATTCGTGACTCATTAATTCAACCTTCATTTTTTTTTATATTTACAGTTCTTCCTCCAACAAACTTGACTTTGAGTTGTGATAATTTTGATGTTACTGCAAGCTGGAAATACAAACAACCAAACACCAGGTTCAGGGTGCAAATCAAAGATGATCCTCGGTAAGAACACTTCACCTGATATAATAAAATCTGTTCTTTGGTAATTCATATATTAAGTTTATCAATTGCTAAGTAAGAAACAAAAAGTGAAAGTTAATTTGTGGTCCCAACAGGCTTTATTTGATTATTTGAATTATTACCTGTTTGCTACACATTAACTGCGGACACAAACAGGTAGATAAAAAATATTGATAAAGAGAGGATTTTATTGATTTTGAAATGATTTGTACAGCATTATCAGACTGTCCCTAGCTTTCTTTTGTTGTGAGCATTAATCACTGTTATTGAGTTCTGACCAATCCAGTAATACAAATTGTTTAAGTCAATAAATAGAGTGCATCCACAAAGTATTTACAGCACTTGACTTTTTCCAACATTTTGCTCTGTTACAGCTTCATTCCAAAATGAAATAAGTTCATTTTTTCCCTCAAAATTCTACACACAACATTCCATAATGACAACATGAAAAAAAAAAATTTACATCAATCATGCACGCCTTTTTTTTTAACAATCTTAAAATATGTACTCCACCACTCCATCGCGGTAATGAATCTGAAAGCAGCATTCAACCTGTTAGGTGTGCCTGTGTGTTTCAAGGAGGAAGAAAAGAGAAGGAGAAAGAGCAGAGATGAGAAAAGATGGATCAGATGCTAACTCTCTGAAGAAAATAATCAGTTAACCGATGGGCCGCAGACCAGCATGTTTCAAGGTCCAGTAGTCAGGACACAAACTCTTGCATACCAAATGCATTGGGCAAAGGGATTAGTGTCACACAATGTGATCAGCCCAGCCCGGTGCAAATCAGGCCACTGATCTATTGCTTTCATGGGCCGGTCATACTTTATATATAAATATATATCCATTTATCTATCTTCTATACCGCTTATACTGTTCAGGGTTGTGAGTGGCTGGAGCCTTTCCCAGCTGTTTTAGGGCGAGGGGTGGGGTACACCCTTGCCCTAAAACAGCTGGGGGAGATCTGAAAATGGATTTGTACCAAAGCTCCCCATCCAACCTGATGGAGCTTGAAAGGTGCTGCTAAGAGAAATGGACCAAACTGCCTAAAGATAGGTGTGCCAAGCTTGTGGCACCGTGTTCCAAAAGACTCGAAGCTGTAATTGCTGCCAAAGGTGCATCAACAAAATAGTGTACTTTTTTCACATTTTTGTTATGGGGTGCTGTGTGTGGAATTTTGGGGGAAGAAAATTCACAGTTTATTCCATTTTGGAAGCTCACCATTTAGATGAAACAAACGGTTATTAAAGGAATATATGTTTTGCACCAGATTTAATGGTACCTAAAATACTTAACATTTAGTTCCTGTAAGCCAGCCTACGTCCATCCCCCTGCAGGGGTATATTTTTTTTGTATTTAAGTTATACCAAACCAACTCAAAACCTTTTGAGCAACAGAAGTGGAGTTCTTATCAAAACAAGTTACCAAGATATATTGTTTTTCTGATACTTTAACACTTCCTGACTTTTCTGTTTTTATTTTTCATTTAAGGAGTTATGAAACCACCAATCATCACTTTGACTTGAGTCCCTCAATCTGGGAATCTGAAGAACACTACTTGGGAGTGCATTATGTCTACATCACAGCCATACTGGGAGAAAAACAGTCCAGTTCAGTTTTATCAGAAAGTTTAGCCTATAATGATTTGAAGACCACCAATATCAAATGTAAGTATTACTGTTATAAATGTTCATTAAAAGAAAAGAGGTTTGTGCTTCCAATTAGAAGAGTGTGACTATCTGTATATTGTTATGAGTTGATCTACTTTCTGTTGTAGAGCTAAAATTCAAAATTATCTCCTCAGGTAAGTTAGATTTCCCTCCTGTGGATTTGAAAGTGGTGAATGGAGAGGGCACAGTGTCTTTCATAAATCCTCAAAACTTCTACAAATACCTGCAACAGGCTAGGAAGTCAGATACTGCTGTCTTTGAATACAACATCCTTACTGAAGATGGTGTAAGTACCATGAAATCTATTATTAATCTATTTTGATAAGTGGCTGTGGTGTATTTCTAAGGATTTTAAGAGTATCACATTCATTCAGCTTTTGCTTTTATTTTATTTTATTTTATTTTATTTTATTTATTTATTTATTTATTTTTTTTGGGGGGGGGTTATGCCTTGATGCAGAGAGAGAAGGAGACAGTTGATCAGTTGCAGGTTGAGCTCAGATCCATACTGCCGGGTTGACAGCTATGGCCTCCGTTCAGAAGGCTCATGACTTAACCACGAGGCCAAACCAGTGCATCTTTTTTGGACAGAAATACAAGGTTGAAATACAGGGGTTTGGTCTGTGCAAATGTGTTTTGATCAAGCGGCAAGCTCCGGCTATGAAAAATTAAGCCCATGTAGAAGTTTTACAAACTGCAGTTCTTCGACATTCAGCTTGAGGCTGGCTGCAGACAGAGTGGAAGCCACATTCATGCCGAGCCAAAAAAGGCTGACTTTACAGCATCAGTATATTTACATCCTGATTCAAAACATGGCTTGGGTCTCAGTTCCTTATTTCTCTAAAGGCAAACACTATGCAGGAGGTGATTTTTTTTTTAATAACCCAGCAGTTTAAAAGATATTAAGTTCACATTTGCCCAATCAGAGGCACAGCTCCCTCTTAGTGGGGAAAAATAGCTTGTAAGGTTTTCCTGCTTGATTAAAGGTTAAATATTTTTTTAAAAAGATCATTAATTTGTTTGAATGTACTGCTTCTGTCACAAAACAATGTAGTTAAAAGCTCCAACTGTTTTGATCCACATATAAAAATAATATGTGATTGATTTAAGCTTCTTTATCTGTGACTTTCAGAGAGACATTAAAGGGGAATGTAAGGTAGAAGACTGCCGGCAAAAGATCTCTTTCCCTGATGATGAGTTTCAGTGCGTCACACTAACGGGGGAGTTCTGCGCCCAACCTGGTTTTCGCTGTGTGAAGTTCAATGAAACAGGCCCCATCTGTCCTGATGTATCTACAGGTATGTCTGAACTAGGAACATTTTTTGTTTTACAGGACACTCGAAATAAAACTGAATCAGAAACTACTGACACATTGTGCTCTGTAAACAAAAATGGTGGTTTTACATGGCAGGACATGGTTTGTCATGTCACAAGTTTTCAGACAAGCGAGGCTAGGCTAGACATGAAGGTTTATCTCTGAAGAAATCCATGTTGTAATGTTTTCAAACACTTAGAATAACAATATGAACCCATCAGTGACAAAAAAAGAGAACTTTTAACTTTTAATGGACTGATTAGATCCCAGTCTAGATCAGACAGCCCAGACCAGGTGTTTCAAACTCATTTCAGTTCCAGGACTATATACAGCCTAATTTGATGTCAAGTGGGCTAGACCAGTAAAATCAAAGCATTATTTCCTATAAATAACAACAATTCAAGGTGTCTCCTTTGTTTCAGTGCAAAGATATACAAGTATATAATGGAAATCGTTATATTTAACCAACTAACCTACAAAACATTTCATGAATAGCCTGAGATTTCCCAAGAACCAATCACAGTGATTTTACAAAGGCAAAAAAACATTGTTTAACAGATATGATAAATAGTTCTGTCATGGTATTCCTTATCAGGCTAATGTTGGTAAAAGATTGTCACTTCTTAGGATACACGACTTCTGCAGCCTTCAGCATGTTTTCACAAACTCCCCCTCACAGTACGGCTTTGATGCTAACATTAGCAATGAGGTAGCTGGCTTTCACCGCTACATCACTGACCTAAGAGTGTACAATTCCACTATTCCTCTGTTTCATTTAGCAGACACCTTTGTCCAAAGCGACATACAACACAAGAAAGAATTCAAACAGGAAGGAACAACCTTAGTAAATGCGAAGAAATGCTTCAGGTTTGTGCCCTGCCATCCAGTATCCGAAAGGACCCCCCTCCTTTTTTTTAACATTTCATCTGAAATAATGTAGCCACAACTACAATTCAGTATCGTTAAACATTCAACAGCATTCAATATACAGTGTTTCTCATTCACTAAGAGCTGGGTCTGAGACCTTCTGATTCATTCGACCCCTGGGGACAAAGAAGAGAAAGGTCAGATTAAGTGTCTAAATGTTACTGGAATGGTTGAGTCTTCAGATGTCTTTTAAAAGTAGAAAGGGACTCTGCGAATCATATGGACTTGGGTAAATCATTCCACCATTTGAGAACAACAGAGGAGAAGAGTCTGGTTAGAGATTTAGAGTCATGTTGGGCCAGAAGCAGTTCCTTCATCTTCTCTCTTTTCGTTGTCTCTGAAAGCTTTTTGTATTTGAGTATCATAGTGGCGCCGAATATTATACCCCTTAAGCACTAAAACTTGATGTATGCACACCAAGCACCTAGGTTTCCCATTCACCTCTGCCTTCATTCCACAAGCCTGATTTGATCGCCTTCCAGGTCGGTTTTTGCCCACTGATCATATGTTTGACACCCCTGGCCTAAACTGTACAGACTGTTTAATGACCAAAGATATCTACTGGAGAACTTTCATGTTTCACTTTATATGTATTTGGACCCCAAAATATGTCAAAGAAATTATTTATGCACAAAAAAGTCCCTTCAACTGTCTCACTAACATTAACCATTGGTTTAAATTGCTGTTATTGAAGGTTTTCATAAAATGTTCAAAAAATTAATCCAGAATTGTAATATTTATTTGGTTTCAGATCACCTTTGGATTCTGTTTGGTGTGCTGCTGTCTGTGGTTTTCGTCATTATCGTTGTGTTAACTATACTGATCTGTTTGACAAAGTCCTGGACGTTAAAGATGGAAAAAACTAGTCTGCCAAAGCCTCTGGTAAGGTGACACCTTAAAGTTGTAGTTGGGCTTTTGAAGTGGGGTTGAATGAGTTACTTAACAGATGTAACTGCACTATGTACCTGCCAGAGTGCCGGAAAGCTAGCTGATGTACTGCTCATGCACAACATGCAGAGGAATACAAGGCTGCTGTACAGATTTAAATATGATGCCACAAAAGGAACAAATGGCATCAAGGTGAAGCGACGTAATCCACTGCTTAAACTTAAACTTGAATATTGTTTTTCTTGAAGGACATATTTTAGTGTCTTAAGTGCGTTTCTTGTAACTCTGTAACTTTTTGGTGACAGCACTGGCTAGCCCCTGGTGCTGTTTTTACTGTTATCTACCAGATGTGTTACACTTGTTTTGGCTGTCACGAAACCTGAGTTTTTAAACTGTGATACACCACGAGTAAAAAATGAATAATATTAATACCCAATTTGATACCACAGTAACTCAAATTAAATAAGAACCTAAAATTAAGCTGTTTTTTTTTTCTCTGCAAACAGGTGCAGCCCCCCACAAACCACAGGAAGCTGTATTTTACTCCTGATGAAAATGACTACAGTGCTGTAACGCTGATCGATAAAAAACCCTACAAGAGCTCCAGCGCAGAGGAGGAAGACCTGCTGGAGAGCAGAGAAGGATCTGGAGCTGAAGTTATTTACGGCTGCTACAAGGGAGGAGAGGTTTTAGAGAACAGCAACCAGGAGCTGGAACCGGGATACAATAGCACAGATGATGGCTCCACAAACAACTCGCTCGAGAGTGTTGTGTTAGATTTGGAGGTGGACAGAGGAGAAGAGCAGGAGTTGGATGAGAATGGGGACTTGGAAGACGGTGAGATCCAAGAGAGATCACCCTATGACTGCCCACACAGTCACATGTTCTAATTGAACGGGCTATCGAGGGTTGTCACAAAATGTGAAACAACCGTGTTTTTATACTTGGAGGGCAAAACCAGGACACTCTGGGATTAAGTGCCTTGCTCAAGAGACTCCTATATGAATTCTGGAGTGATTTAATGTCCCATATCTCCTTTTTTTTTTTTTAAATGCAACAGTCATACCATAAATTTTACCCTTAAAGAGGGAGCACCAGCCGCCATCCACCCAGAGATTTTTCACAGGATTTTCTTCAACTGCTTTATACAGATGCACCAGTGCAAACAATCCTTAAAAATGATACAGTGGAGGAACAAGGGTCACAAATCTGTCAGCCACTGGAACTTTTTGAAGAGCCATTTTCTAACATTGTCATTTGTTTACCTTGAAGATGTCTGCAGGGAAAATCATGTACATCAAAAAATGCAACATAAAGACTCCAGAAAGGGCTTAAAAAGGTGATGCAGCGTTTGACTCTGTTGGTGCTGTTTGAAGCTGGTGATCTTCCAGTCACCTGTTTACAGTTGTTTTATAGTTGTAGAATTCTGCTCCTTTCATATTTATACAGATGAAACAGTGCAGGGTATCCTTTAAGAAACAGGGATCTGAACTTTTTTTTATCAAATGTTTCACCTGCACTTTTCAGCTACTTGAAACTGGACTTTGTATGTTTGGCTGAGCATGTAAGTAGGTTTTCAAGGAACAAGAAAATTGGGGGTTTATCAGCTTTTGCTTGTCAGATATTTTGATTGTCTTTTTGTCCACTGAAACCTGCCATTATGTTTTTTATCTCCAAGCCAGATTTGCCTTTTTGGTCTTAGCAAGCATTTGTGTTTTTTTTAATTCTTAAAGTTAACAAATTAACAAGTGAGAAAACGTTTAAAAAACATTTTCTCACCATTGTCGAATAAAATTTTAGTGTTTTAAATTGTGTTTTGCTCAGGATTGGTATGACGATGGGAGATTTCTGCCTCAATCCCATTTAAAATTCAGGAATAATTTGAAAATCAATAATAAAACCTAAGGGACAGACAACTCTTTCCATATAATTATAGTTCAACAGATGCTCGCTGTGTTTCTCTTAAAGATTTTTATATCCAGGAAACAAGAAAACCAAATGTTCTTCTTGTTGTCAGCTATATTTGGTTAATGTAGGTAAATCTGTAAGAAAAACTTCTTTGTGAACACTAGGTGGCATTTCTTTTCTTTTTAAAATGATGGTTTTCAAAATTATGAATTTTCTCAATGGTGTCCTATCAGCTTTAGGAAATTTTAACCCCGTTTTCCCAGGCTTGGAAAATCTGAGCAGATTTCAGCCACATTTCTTTCACAGGTAATGAAATGAAATTGTTTTTGAAGATCTCTTAAATGAGCTTATTTGTTTTAAATATTTTCATTGATAAGCCATAAATGACACTGTCTTCTAGCTGAGAGAACCCATCACCCAGCAGTAACAGTCCCAATAAAAAGTCTCCACCTTAAGGCATATTCCAGGTCCAAAGGGGAGGCCCATCTGGACTTTACCTCCTCTGTCAGCACACCTGCCTGTGACTAAGTGCAATAAATACCTTTTAACCTCAAAGGCAGCTCCACACCTTTACCACGACAGTGCTAGTTATCACAGTATGTTCTTCTAATGCTGCTGGCTACAACCTGCAGAACAGGTTCTGTTGGAGTATGTGGGAATGTTTTTCTTTTGTTTGTGTGAAAGGGAATGTACAGGTGTGCTGGAATTCCTGGGTTGTTGTCTAAGAGTTTTTAACAGGAATAAATCTACATTGTTGAATGCTCTTTTCCTTATCTACTTTAACAAACTTTTTAACTTCTGCATCTCATACACATACCAATCACCCAGCAGCCATGTAAGGAACAGGGTGAGGCTGGTTGGTAGTTAGACAGAACCACTTTGTGCCAGTTCAGAGTTGTTCACACCTGATCAAAATTTTAAGACCAGTTGAAAAATTGCGCAGATTCACATTTTGCACCATTGGATCTTAAAAAGGTTTTAGGAAAAGCTGAAAATCTCTCTTTTTGAAACTGGTCAGATTGAGAGCTTCATAGCCAAGGCCTCCCATAATGCACCATCTCTGCTGAGGTTGGATGCAGTAAGAGTAATTTTGAATTCCTTAAAAGATCCTGAGGGTTATAGAACAAAAAGTGAAGTGATACACCCCCAAAAAATTTCACCAGCGCTGAGCCAGAGGATCCAACTGACTGCCCGTCAAGCAAAATTAAGGCCATTACTGGAGCCAACTGCAGCCCATCAGACAACATCTGCAAGAAAAGAGCTTTAAGAAAAAAAAAAATGTCTTCAAAGGCCTTGTCTTCTTCAGCGCCACAAAAATCACCCGTTTGGACATTACAAATGGACCAGTACTTAAATGGTAAATGGACCAGTACTTATATAGCGCTTTTCTAGTCATTCTGACCACTCAAAGCGCTTTACACTGCTAGGTTCATTCACCCATCCACACCACATTCACACACTGATGGGAGGAGGAAGTTCTAATGTAAACCATCAGTTTTTAACTAACACATTCATACCCCATTCATACACCACTGACCAACAGTGGGAGCAATTGGGGGTTCAGTGTCTTGCTCAAGGACACTTCGACATGTGACTGCAGGAGCTGGGAATCGAACCTTCGACCTTACGATTGAAAGACGACAACTCTACCACTGAGCCACAGTCGCCCCCCAGTCGCTCCCATTACAAGAGAGTACCAAACATGGGACACTGAAAGGTGGAAGAAATTTTTACTCTCTGATGAGAAAAAAGTTGAACCTTGACCATCCTGATGGCTTCCAACATTACTGGCATGACAAAGAGGTCCAACTTCAGACATTTTTTAGGCGGCACAGTGGAGGGGCGCCATCATGATATGGACTGCTTTTTTCTTCAATGGAACAATGGAGCTTCAGGTTGGACAGGTATATCTAACGGCGGTTGGCTATGTGGAGATGTTGCAGGGAGCATCCTTCATGACTGAGGGCCCTGGTCTGTGTGCTAATGACTGGGTTTTTCAACATGACAACGCTGCAGTTCTCAATGCCCACCTGAGAAAGGACTTCTTCCAGAGGAATAACCTCAGTCTTTTGGACCACCTGCATGTTCTCCTGATCTAAATCACATGGAGAACATTTGGGGATGGATGGCAAGGCAAGTTTACAAAAATGGTTATCAGTTCCAGTAGACGCCCTCCCTGAAGCCATCTTCACCACTTGGAGCAACATTCCCACTAGCCTCCTGGAAACACTCGCATCAAGCATGCCAAAATGAATATTTTAAGTCTTATTGGTCCTGGGCTTTCTTATTTTAGGGATGTTATGAACCTTCACAGACCCTGCACTCCTCTGGCAGCAGGGTCCTAGTCATTCCTAAAGTCAGGACACACCCTCACAGCAAGGTGTCTTTCCACTGTTACAGCCCCCAGCTATGGAACAGCCTGCCAGAGTACCTCAGAGCCACAGAGAACACTCATGTTTTTAAGAGCAGGCTCATATTATCATATTATTATTATTATTATTATTATTATTATTATTATTATTATTATTATTATTATTATGTAACTCATCAAAATGTAGTAGAAATATTTGAACCCAGTATGTCAATGTTATAGAATAAACCAGGAGTCAAAAGGAATCACCTTCTGTCTCTGTTTAAGACAGCATGGACCTATTATCTCATTGGCTGCCTTTAATGTCTATGGACAACAACTCGATCACAACCACTGTGTCTAAAGACGTCAATTATGTATTTCAACATGTGGCGGTGGTTTCTGGCAAAGCTTGTCCATCAATATCACTGCTAAAATACACTGGATGTGTCTCCTGTCTGTCTACACTCCGTCCGTCACGGCACCGGATCAGATTGGTTTCCATTCAAGTCATTGGCTGCTTTCCAAAATGTCTACTACACTAGCAGTGCCGAATGATTTGGCTTAAATTCAGTATAAAGTAGGCAGTATGCCAAAAATTCCCGGATATCCAACTGATCCGGTTATAACTTCTCAGTATGCTACAGACCAGTGTGCCTGGAACACTGTTTCCCACAATGCACAGCTCTAATGCTGTTTCTCTATGGGGTTGGCTGGCACTCAGGTTTAGGTGGATTACCTCCACCTCCTGGAATGAGTCGGAATAATAACTACAACACAGCACTTTGGTTAAACCAGGGGTGTCAAACTCAAATATGAAGTGGGCCAAAATTTTAAATTGAACAAAGCCGAGGGCCAAGGTTGAACAAATGAACCTTTTTAATATGGAACCAAACAAGTTTTGATTTATCAAAGAATACTGAACAAGCAAGGCTTATATAACTTTAAAGTGCAGGCGTGCAAAATCGAGTTGCTATTACTACAACTACTACTACTACTACTACTACTACTACTACTACTACTACTACTAATAATAATAATAATAATAATAATAATAAAAAACATATTAATTGCATATTAAATAAAATTTAAATAAAAATTGAATGCCTCCTTTCTGTTTGCAGCCTTCTAAGGTAAATGTCAAAATTAGCTTCTTAACAGGCTAATAAATTTGAAAACAAATACTGTCGTATAACACCGGCGGGCCAGCTCTAATATTAATTTGAAATTGCCTCGCGGGCCAAATATAATTACACTGCGGGCCAAATTTGGCCCGCGGGCCAGAGTTTGACACCTATGGGTTAAACGGTCAGTGAGAAAAAAGTTCAGTGATGCGAAAGAAAAGCTGTTAAGACTTCACTTCTTGTCTTAAAAGAAGTGTTTACGTCTACAGATTCATTAATTAAGTTGAAATGCTGAGTCAGCAATAATAATAAGATAATAATAATAATAATAATAATAATAATAATAATAATAATAATAATAATAATAATAATAATAATAATAATAAGAGGGTATACCCTCTTATTTCCTATTATACATAGGATCCACTTTTTCCTGACTACCCATAGCTCATGGCGATTGCTGGTTTTGCTCTTCTGGTTGAAGGTTTCGTTTACGTTGCCATGGAGACCTCAGCTGATGCTAGCCTAGCTGTCATATTCGCTCTAACAACTTGCTTTTAACCCTTTGATGCACAACATATGCACCTCCCTTCTAATGTGCAATATGGCTTCAAATCATCACTTTAGGAGTGTTTTTGGGCAAACAATGATACGTTTAATGTCTGAGACATGTTTATAATCTTTTCATACATACACATACTGTGGGCTACATGGAGACGCAACAGTTAGCGCTGCAGCCTCACAGCAAGAAGGTCACCAGTTTGAATCCCAGTTAGCCCACTGGCCTTTCTGTGTGGAGTTTGCATGATCTCCCATTGCATGCATGGGTTCTCTCCGGGTACTCTGCCTTCCTCCCACAGTCCAAAAACATGCTCATCAGGTCGATTGGTGATTCTAAATTGCCTGTAGGTGTGAGTGTGAGCATGAAAGGTTGTCTGCCTCTGTGTGTCAGCCCTGTGATTGGCTGGACACCAGTCCAGGGTGTACACCGCCTCTCACCCTAAGACAGCTGGGATAGGCTCCAGCCACCCTGAACAGGATAAGCAGGATAGAAGATGGGTGAATGAATACACATACTGCTAATAACAGAAAACAGTTATTGAACTGAACTCTATCAGAAGTGTGTTGTAACCTGGTGAATGTGACTTAATAAAATAAAACAACTGATCACATCAGTAGACTACAAACTGTCATCTCAATTCATACACTAGAAAAATTGCATTTCCTGAAGAAAATGCGTTGAAATGCTAGTTAGGGGCTCGGGCTTCGCATGAGCCACTCTCCCCCATAGCTAAGCTATGTTCTTCCGTTCGTTTCTCTCATCATCTTCTTCATCTTCCGGACAAAATTTTGGACCGCTTCTCCTCCCAGAGCTTTGAGAAAAATTATATATCAAAACGTGCGGCTCGGTCCAGAATGGTGTGCTATGACTTTTCTAAGAATTTTGCCGATTTTTGGCCGAAAACCCCCGAAAAACCGACGAAAAAGTCTCATAGACAATGAATAGGGAGGCTTCCCGAGAACACCAAAAAAACACACTTTTTCACACTGCTCCTGCCTCGCCATACTTTCAGCTAGAGACGTCATTCTTGCTTTAAAATGTTGACACATCTGTCCACAGCTTAAGTTGCTAGGGGCATTCTGCTATCTTCAACAGTTTTTGAGAAAACAAAGGTAAAGCAACACAAAGTTTTGAGTTTTTTCACTAAAACTCAGCTCTCAGAGTGCGTGACATCATCAGTCAGTCACAGCAGGACTGACGGAAGATGGAAACCATGCAGCTCTTCATGAATAAGGAGATTCTGGGGCATTCTGGGAGAGCCTGGCTATATTATCAAAACAAGTACACACACACAGAGTCAGGATTCCTTTTGAATGAAATAACTCATTTCAAACAATGTATTATCAATGAAAGCTTAAACGCAGTGGCGTATCCAGGACATTTTTACCGGGGTGGCCAGAATGGGACACAAAGTTAAACTGGGGTGGCATATATATATATATATATATATATATATATATATATATATATATATATATATATATATGTGTGTGTGTGTGTGTGTGTGTGTGTGTATATATATATATATTAGGGCTGTCACTTTTTCAAAAAAAAAATCACATTGAACGAATATAAAATGACCCGTTATTGGTTTGAATATATTCGAATAACCCCCCACCCTCCACCCCCATGCGCTCTCCTTAACAACAGGACAAAGCTCCAACACCTTCGAATAAGACGATAAGGTAAAATGTATAACTGATACTAATTTTGTTATTTGACAAAAAATACAAGTCTATCAACTTGATCGGCGTCAAGTGTGACTCTCTTTTTGTTTCCAATATTACCTGCACGGTACAATTCACGCACGAGCACGCGCACATGATCGCCGTGACCGCTCCTCTCGACAGTTATTTAATCAATAACGGGGTGTTAGAGGGCTGTGTGGGATCAAAACAACTTAACATGAGCCAAAAAGTCTCTAAAGTTATAATCCTGTTCTCTGTCTCACTCTACTGACTCTGATCAGACCGCGCTGTATGGAAAACGTTTTTGATAGACGCTTCATGGTGACGTAGGCGAGCCGTGCGTGTGCCCGAAGTCTGCTTTATGTTGGAGTAGTGTCCGCAGACAGACCAGCGGAGGAGCGGCGCTTGTTTGAACGTGAAGCAGCGGGTTGTTGTCTGCAGACAGAGGAGTTTCTTTCACATAGGCTGACATCTGAAGGATACCGCAGATATTCAAATGGATAATTAGAAATCAAATATGAACTTTTCACCTCATATTTGAACGAATATTCGAAGCTTGAATAAAAAGTGTCAGCCCTAATATATATATATATATATATATATATATATATATATATATATATATATATATATATATATATATATATATATATATATATATATAAACTGACCCTAGATCTCTCAGTTAGCTATTACCATTGATTGACAGCGTTTCTCTTGTTTCTTGTGTTGACGAACTTGGCCAACTACCTATCACATCTGGGGTGGCAACAGGGGTGGCCAATGAGATTTCAGGGGTGGCACTGGCCACCCCTGGCCACTCCCTAAAATCGCCACTGCTTAAACGCAGAGGTTTTCTTGTCCTTGAAAGGGCATGTAAAGCATGCAAACGTGTATGTGTGTGTGACTGTATTGATGATGTTTAAAGTACCTCAGTTCACAAAACACCCTCACATTTAAGCGTGTAATGCTCATGTCTGTGTGTGTGTGTGTGTGTGTGTGTGTGTGTGTGTGTTTGTGTGTGTGTGTGTTTGGGTGAGTGTGTGTGTGTCTATGTGTATGTTTGTGTGTGTGTATGTGTGTGTTTGGGTGAGTGTGTGTGTCTGTTATTTACATTATTTTCCAACATTTTATTGTTTAAACAGTCTAAAGACTTCTTCAGTTCTTCTTTGCTCCTTCTTTTCATACAACTTTCTCATTTCTTAAGTGTTCTCACTCCTTCTTCTTTACTTCCTTTACTTCTTTTTCTTCATCACCCCTTCCCTCTCACTCCTTTCCTCATCACTCTGGCTTCACTTTCTTCCTCACTGCTTCTTCACTCTTTTTTCCCCACTGTTTCTTTCTCACTTTTTACACTCCATCTTCCTCTTTACTTTTTTACTCACTCTTTCTTTTTCAATCCTTCTACCTCACTTCCTGGTCTTCTTCACTACTACTACTGTTTTTTCTTACACCTTTCAGCAATTTTATTTCACATTTTTCCACATTTGCAGCTTTTTTTTTCACGATTTCAAGTCTTCAGCGTCAGCATTTCAACGCATTTTCTGCAAGGAAATGCAACTTCTCTAGTCATTATATTGAAGTTGCTTTTACCTCCTTTACTTTTGCTTAAAAGTACTCTTTGCTAAAATATGTGAACTATTCTCTCCCCTTACTCAATTTCATTTATTTACATTTATATTTTATTATGAATTTAAACATAAAAAATCCATCAGCTGTAGTTCCGTTTTCCTAAACTGAAATCCAGAGTAGCATACTACAAAAACAGACCCAACAGAACAGTCATACTACATACTACATTCAAAAGTAGTAGGCAGTATGTGGTGCCTACTACATACTAAATTCCCATGTAGTATGTAGTAGGCGGTTTGGAAAACAGCCACAGATTGTGAAGCCTAGCTCCACAATTAAATCCTAAATGATTGAATGGCTTTTACATGTTTAACGGAAATACATTTGTGACCTCTTTAAAGTGTTTCAAAGAAAATGGCTACAGGCCTGTAGACGGACCTTTTTTTCTCCTCTCATTGACACTCAGTCATGTCACTCAGCAACAAACTGCTGGCCCCAACTGGACAGAGAGGATCGGGGACACCACAGTTTGTACAAACATCTTAAAACTGCAAATAGAGAACTAAGAGCTGCAAAGTGATGTCAAATCCTTAAAAACAGTCAAAGTAGGGCCAATATATTTACCATTAATTATAAATCTTCAGCAAACAGAAAAGTCATATCACATCATGGGTCATGTAGTCACACATCCAATTTCTTCTGAGGCCAGGTAGCAGCAGGTCAAATATATGACATCCCTCTCCCTAAGAAAGATTTACAGCTCCTCAAAGGTGTTTCCAGTTGAATAAACTGTTTATCATGCTAAGAGCTAAAGGATCCAGTTCAGAAGCATGACCATCCGCTTCTAACTCCTTTCAAAGTGACGGACTCACAACTTTACTCCATGGTCACTGTCTGAGTTCCTGACCCTCTCTTTAAGGCTTTGGACTAGAAACCCTTCGGAAGAAACCCATTTTAGTTGCTTGTGTACAAGATCTCATACTTTTAGTCATAACCCAGAAATCATTACCGTATTGAGGTTTCTTACACTGAGCGACAAGTGAAAATAATCTAGTGTTGGTTGCTTTATAAATAAATGTTGGTCAAAAAAAAAGTCAAAATGAAACTCGATCAAACTGCATTAAAGTGTTTTTAATAAAGACATGAAAAATATACTCTCTGCACATGTGTTGGCATGGTTGGTTTTTGATGGAAAGTTAGGATAGCTGTTTATTTTTGAATCCATTAAGAAGGACCACAATCGTTTTCTTATTAAACCTGTTTTCTCAATTAAATAAACTTAAGTTCAAAGGTTGGAGATTTGATACATCTCAGTAAACCAAAATTGCCACCCTTGCTTGTGCAGTTGTAAAACATTTCTAAACTATAGCACAGCTACCCACCAGAACCGGTTTGTGTCTACCGCCATAATGTTTGTCTGGTAGCTTGGTGTGGTTGGTCAGTATCTGATCTAGAAAATGCAGTTAAATTTGTAACCTGCAAGGGATCAAAGCTGCTGGTGGTGACTGCTAGTGTAAGCCACACACAGCAGACGAGCAGTCACATGATTTACCTGCAGACTCAGATTTCAGCTGAATGAAGTGGTTTGATTCACCCTGAAAGATGCTGGTAGGTAACGTTTACACCTTTAAACAGAGCCTCTGGTAAGGACTGATCCTTATGAGTGAACAGGGTCTACCTTTGCTGTGGACCTTGTTAAACTATATGTTATGGAAACCTTATTGTTTGATACTCATTCTAGAAGCCGAGTATCTAACCAAAAGCCATCCAAATTTATCCACTTGAAATGAATGAGCTTAATCTCAAGATAAATGGAGAAATCCAAAGAGTCTCCCCATCACCCCAACAGTCCTCCACTTTGGGGGTTGTATTTATGTTCTGTCAGCTCCCGGGGTTAAAGCATCATGTCCACTTTAAATGAAAAGTCCATGTTGGCAGAGCCCAGCTGTCAGCTGCTAAAGCTTCAGACCCTGGATGTTTGTCCTCAGATTCAACATCTGCTTCTCCTGTCTGGCTTTTTCTTCTTTGAAAGCCTTCTTGTTTGCTTTCTTCTCCACTCTCCGCTCCTGTTCAAACACAGAAGAACAATTTAACATTTTCTGAAGTTTTCCAAGACATTGTGAAAACTTTAAGATGGCTTTGAAAGTTTTTTTAAGGAGTCAAAGGAGAACCATCAAGACACAAATCTTTGAAGGAACAGAAGAGTAAACGCAACAATAAGAATAGACATCTGAAAAAATGTGGAATGACAGGATGAACCAGAGTATTCACCAGGTCTATTTTAGGCTGAAGATTAATCCATATTTTGTACCCTGATGAGTTTTTGGGGCAGCAGAGCAGTTCACATAAGAACCAATAAACTAGTGTGTGTGTATTTGTGTGTTCATGGTAACAGGAAAACTATAGATGAATATCAGGGCTTAAGAGCATCTATTATGTAAATTAATCATTAGTTTGGTGGGTTTTTTTTGTTTGATTAAATTAAAGTAAACAAGATTACAATATCACTTTAATTCTTATAAAAACCTGAGCCCAGAGTTTCTTTGTGGGGGAAGGGAGCTGTCCAAGGATTCTGACATCAAACTGTTTATTTTGCGAAACCCTTTTTGTTCATGTTTTTGTTGTCCCTCGGGTCACAGGTTAAAAGTGTGCAGGGCTCAGGTAGAAAAAGCTGATTAGTGTTAAAGAGGATTTGGAAAGATTTGAATCAAAATGTAATGGCAGAGGTGGTATTGTTTGTTGGTTTAATCAGGTCACTGTCAATCATGTACGATCAAAACACGTGAACAGTTCCGACGAAGCAGATTAGTCTGTTTTTTTTAATTATTCTTATTATATATTTATTTTTGTGTAGAGTTTAGAAAATCTTTAAATTAAATCGAACTAAATAAAGAAGTTAAGATTTAAGATTACAGAGGGGTGTTATGCTCATTTTCAGGCTTTATTTTGTCTCTTTAAATGCGCTGTAGCAGCTTTGCATGATATAGAGCTGGAACACTATTTATCTCAGGCTGGAGTCTTTAAAAACCATCATTTCAGCCTCCATGAATACACCTATGTATACACTGTCTCTTTAAGAACTTTAAAACACATTAGAATGTTGCACTTCAGCAGAAATTAGCATTTTGGAAGCTTCTTTCACTGTTACTATGCAATAAGAATGTCTCTTTTAAAATGATGAAAAAAAGTTTCCCCTGACAGATCATTCCCCATATGGGGATGTCAGAGCTGAGCAAATCTCACATGGATCTCGCTGAATTCTGATGGGGTTTTTTTAACAAGCAGTGCAGAGCATCCAGTCTCATCTGGAGGTTTCTCAAAGAGCCGTTTCCTTCATCAGTTAAATATTTAACCACCAAACATTTAATGTTACTTCTGTTTATTAAATCCTGAGGATCAAGTCTTAATAAAACAAGGATTAAGCTTCCAGAGAAAAGTCATACTTATAGAATGAAGTTTAAAGATTATGAAGCTGAATTATTTTTTCAAAGTAAAAGTGAAATTCTGGGGGGAAAAGTGCTGTGCAAAATATTGTTTTGATGGTTTGCAGATCATTTTAAGTCTATTTTTATTGAGCATAGTGCACAGACAACATATCTAAGATAGAACCTGATATTCTTTTTATTTTTCTATGAAATAAATTGCTAATTTTAATTAAAATTGGAAATTGGATCTTTTTCTAAAACATACGGAAAATGCAGCAGTAATTTCAGTAAGTCTCCTATATATATTAATGTCTCCCTCCTCTTCCCCTCACCTTGCGTTCTTCTTTGATGGCTTGTTTCCTCGCCTTCCTCTCCTCCTTGCCCTCATCCTTGTCTCGGGGCTGGGTGGAGACTCGAGGCAGGTCTGAGTCATTGATCCTGGTCATGCGCTCTGCCTGTTTAGTGGTCAGACCTTTATCAGGAAAGACCCCCAGAGGGATCCCCGTCTTCTGGGAGACACGGATTGGCTTTGGCTGAAGAAACAAAACAGTAAGTACATATTTCTTCTTTCCTAAATATTGGCTCTTTCAAATAAGAATGCACTTCTCTGATATTTCCAGGATTTCCAACCCCTTTTTTGCAAGAAAACTTTCATTGTAAATGTGTTAAAAAAATTACTCTACAGCATGATGAGCTGAGTCATCTGTACCATCATCTCTTTCCTTCTTTGAGTCCAGGGTGTGATGTCCACAATTAGCTGGACCCAAACCTGTCCTACATTCTTGGCTCATACACATGAATGAAACCTAAAAGAACAAAGAAAACAGAGGATGTTTTCCTACCTTCGACGGCTCCTCAATGACTTTGGGTCTGTTGTATATGTTCGAATATGTGCCTGGAGAAGACAATGAACCATTACTATTTCCTTTAAATCTGAGCTGGAATATGCCCTTTATTACAAATTCTGTGAAACACAAAGGCCCTCAGACTTCTGTTGTTTCTTTTTAATGTTAAACCAAAGAGGAAGAATGACTCGTAAAATCACTTGATCTCTAAATGGGAGAACTGATGCATTTTTTTGATTACCAGAGGCATGGCTGCGAAACCCAAAGCACTCATTTTAGAGCATTTAAGAGTGAAAATTCTACATAAAATCTAAAGACATTCAGTCTATTTCTATTATTTACTGTATGAGTCGAACATCAGCCCACTGGGCTTTATTATACTGATAAGTTTCTAACCTCTGGTTCCTTTGAAAACTAAAAAGGGTAGAAAAATATGGTTTCTTTGTTTCGAGTAGGAGCAAAGGGGTCTTAGTTTCCAGAGCCTGTTATTTAATGTTCAAGATTGAAGTTAAAATAATAAATTTATAAATATAAATATAAATAAAACATAAAAATATATAAATTATAAATTTGTTTAACAGTAAACAAACAGATTTTACAGCCTGGTTTATACTCCCATGTTTTCTAGAAGTGGAGTATTCAGGAGCACTACATGCTTGTCAATGTGTGCACGTTGCTCTGGAGTGCTTCACAGAAACACTTGTTGGTAGCGGGTTTACTCTGCTGGTCGGATCTTTTCTGGGCTCACTGTGACTTTTGCTTGCTTTGTTTGAATAATGGTGACACTGAGTGTATATTACGTTAAATCAAAGCTGACAAATGGACCAATTAGGGCTTACAGTCTGCATCGCCTCAATACACGGTAACACTTTGGAGGAAATGCACATCAGGCTACATGAACAGGGCTACGGAACCTACAGCATAGCTGATTATGCTGATTCAATGCAGAAGGACAAACCAGACTTTAGAGCAAGTTAAGCAGAAGTGACACAGCTCAATGAACCCAACGGTCATCAGGTTTGTTTGTTAAACTGGTATTTAACTCACTTATGATGGTTTCACAGTCCCACTTCTCTTCTGGAGCCTCGATAACAACAGTCTCCAGCTCCTCCTCCTCTTCATCCTCCTCCTCCTCTTTCAGGACAGGGAGTTCTTTGGGACCCAGGTCTTCAGGCCTAACATACCTAAACCAAAAACAACATGACATTAGTAAGCACAGCCATCTGAATCTCATTTGTCTATAAAACACAATCAATATTGAACCACAAGATTCTGCTGTGTTCTCGCAGTATGTAATAAGAGCGGAAAGTGAGAGGAGAGATGAAAAACAAAAAAGCGTCCTCACTCCTTCTCTTTCTGAATGAAGTAGTCTTTGATTATTTCTTCCAGGCGAGCACTGTCCGGTTCAATAAATCCTTCCAGCTCAGCGTTGTCGAGAGCTCCGATCTCATCATCATCAAACTGTTCGTAAAACTGAAACCAAAGGCAAAAAGAAAACAAGCGCTTTTAATCTCTTATAAACGGTGTGTTCAAACAAACACACAACTGATAACAGTCACAGTAATCTCAGGATCTCTCGTTTCATCTTATAGTACAACCCCCATTTCCAAAGTATGACATCGGAGACCCACGGACTGTTGAGTTGAGCAACAAAGTTGTACATCAAGCAAGAATGGGAAAGAATTCCACCTCCAAAGCTTCAACAATTAGTGTGCTCAGTTCACAAATTGCCTGTTGTTAAAGGGAAAGGTGATGTAACACAGTGGTAAACATGACCCTGTCTCAGCTTTTTTGGAACGTGTTGCAAGTATCAAATTCAAACTGAGTGAATATTCAACAGAAAAAAAGGAAGCTTATCAGTTTGAATAATACATATCTTGTCCTTGTAGTGTATTCAATTGAATATAGGTTAAACAGGATTTAAAAAACATTGTATTCTGTTTTCATTTTCGTTTTACACAATGCCCAAACTTCATTGAAATTGGGGTTGTACAAAGCCAACACAAAAATCAGCACAAACAGATGTATAGTTTTCTTCTAGGGGGTAAAAATTATCAGCACACAACATAAAATGATCTGAGCACACAATGGCTTTTTCACTTGCTAAACAGTCCTTAAATGACAGGGAAAAAAAAAGTCATCGTGCACTAACCACTGGCTGCAACTGCAAGCTAGAAATGTTGGCCATCGTCCGCAGAGATACGCAATTTCCTCAGATGACAGTTTACTTGGCTTCAGGGATGGGAGTCAGAAAGTACAAAAGATACAGAATAAAAATTCACCTTTTCAAAGCGGTCATCCAGCAGGGTGAGCTGCTCGTTTCTCCTCATCACAGACGATGTCAGCGAGTACTCTGTGAAACGACTCTTCGTCTCCTCGTCCATGAAGAGGAACTCTCTGTTGCAGCCACCATCTTCCACGTCTTCATCACCCGAAAACCCGCCCTCAGAGTCAAAGTCGCCTTCCTCATCTGTGTCCTCCCATTCATCGTCATCATCATCCTCATCATCATCATCATGTCTTTTATTTCTGTCAAAAGTTAAACAGATTCAGGGCACCATGATTAATTTGTCCATGGCGCCAAGGTTATAGCTCTGCTGGTAAAGACTAAAATCCTCGTCTTACTGGTTATAGGACAGATTTCATGTATGATATCCTCCAGTCTCCCCATATATCATGTCTCATGTCTCTCTAGTTGTCCCATCAACACAATCAACTTTTTCCTGTTTTAAGACTGCCAGACAATTTAAACAAAATTTAATTCCCAATCAAAAGTAATCAAATTACGTCGATGTAACAATCAATAGGTCAAATTTTAGCTTATGGGTCTTAAAAATATGTTTTACAGTGTCCCTCTAGACTTGTCACCAGGTATTGTTTTTGCCAAAAACTGATGGTAATTTAGTGACAAAAGGCTGTCACATTAGTTTACATGGTACCGCTTCATTAATGCAACAGTAACTCACTCAAAGTTCACTGCTCCACTCGCGCTGTTTGCTTTGGTGATAAAATCATCATCCAAGATGTTGTCGGGGTCATCAAAGTCAAAGTCTTCATCCAGAGCTGCCACAATGTCAGGGTCCATGTCCAGCCGGGGTCCTGAAAGAAAAAACAGAAAACACTAAAACACTCGGCTTCTGGGAGGTAATCTCACTAGATGCCCAGACCACCTCATCTGGCTCCTCTCAGTGCGAAGGAGCAGCAGCTCTACTCCGAGCCTCTTCCTATGGAGAACCCAGGGAGGCACACACTCTGTGGACTGTTGTCAATCTTTCCTGCCATGTTTTTGATGAGACTTCCAGTTTAGAGAGTGCAGACTATTGATTGGGAAACTGAAATTGTAGTGCATGTTGTGTGTTATGTTGGTCCCATACAAGGATAAAACTGTTAATCCCTTATTATTTGCTCTCATGGGTGGAATCATTTTAATAAATCTTTTGGTGTCTGCTTTTACCTGAGATGGGAGCAGCTTTATTCAGAAGTCCAACTTCTTCTTCAAACTCAGAGGCAAACACAGAGGAGGGCAGTTTGATGGAAGATGTCTATTGATCAAACACAACAGAAATTATTTCACAACATCATCATTTTTAACAGTCCTTTTATCTATTATGCTATCATACATGAGTGACATCTGGGAAAGAGGCCAACACCTAACCAGTAACATTACATAATCACCAATTATGATGAAAAAGGTCTTAACCTCCAATAATTTTCAAACAGAATCTTATTGCTTTCTAAGTTCAGTTTACATCTGGAGGTAACTCACAGGAACGGTTTTGTCTGTGCCCTCTTCCTTTTCCTCCCCCTCTTCTTCATCACTGACATGAAGTTGCGAGGGTCTTGCTGCCGCCCACTCAGATGCGCCTGATGCCTCCTTCAGGTGCTGCAGGTAATCGTAGTCATCGTCAAAGAAAACGCCATATTCCCTCTGCTCTGCCCGTCTCTTCTCTGCATCCACCTGAGGAACACCAAAACCAAAATCATGACATTAGAATTAGGTTTCTAAATATAAATGAATATTCCGCAAAATTTGGTGATGTGGGTCCTCAAGTCAAAAAGCATGTTATAATACCAAACATGGTGGGGTTTCTCACTCCGCATAGTATTCAGAGCCTTTGTGATTAACCATATCCCTAACACTGCCAATGGCCCCATTACAACAGGTATGAAAAGCATGACTTTACATCCCCTCCCTAACATTGATACACTGACTTTACCTTGGCTGCGGGTAAGAGGACATGCTGTGGGGCTTTCTCATCTGCAGCAAGCGGGTCTCTCTGACTTCTGTGGACGAGGTGAAAGGTCACGGCTTTCTTCTTTTCTATGAACGATTTCTTCTTTCGAGGAGCCTACAAAAGAAAAAAAAACAAGTAGTAAAATAATTGAGCGTGTTATCCAGAAATACACTCTCAGCTGTGGAAACATTTAGGGCTACACATTGCTTTTGTATCCTCAGATTACACTAACAGGACAAACATGAAAAATACAAGGCTATGACAGACACATTACAGTTTTGATGCTGTAAAAAAATCAAGCTACAACCGGCTACAACAAGGAGGAAATCAGGGACACTTTACTTTTACATAAACCAATAAATATTTCACAACAATTCTGTTACCATAACTGAAGCAACAGCCGAATGAATACGCTATTTTTACTATAATACACAACCTAACGGATGGCCACAGCACTGACATTAGCCCACATATGCTAAACAGGTTAGCTTACGTTAAAGCAGTTGGCTTACCATTCTGAAATCTGATCTTTGTCGGGGAGGTCTGGTCCGGTTTGTCGATCGTGAAACCTCAAACTGAAGACACCTGTTACAGAGTTTAAATCCAGAAACTAGTCGTTATTGTTATTCCACGTTGATCCTCCTTCACCATGCTGCTGTTACCATTTTTGGAAAGAACCATTAGGGAACATGGCGGGGATCAAAAACAGCATGTTTAGGTATACGCCATTGAGCTCGAGTTCTGTGGCAAAAGACAGATGTAGTTAAAAATAAAATTTAAATATTCATACTTTTATATCACTAAATAAATTAATTATACTGTGAACTGCGTTTGTATTTCCCGTGGGTATTCCCCCGACACGATAAATTGTTAGTATAGTCCAAATAACTCTTTCTCTCCTCAGTAACTGACGGTCGGCTAACCAGTTTATAGATCTATACTGCCACCTGCTGGGGGTGTAAACTATAACCTGACAACGGGGATAAAACGTTCAACATGCCTATCTCTTAAACAAGCTTCACTTAAGCTTGACAAAGAAAACAAGGGTTTGGCTTTACTACAGTGAGTGGCTTCTGTAAAGCTTATTTTGTTTTACTGAGCTGTTACTACAGTTCATTTATTCGTTTAACTTTCAACTTTTTCTCTTATATTTTACATTTTTACTCCTTTTTATATTGCTATATATTTTTATATACTTTTACATTTTTTGTAGAGCTGACCCAGAGAGAAACTCACAATAAATTGAAATTGTCTCTAAACAGAGTAATTTAAGAGTTAAGTTAAAGTTTTGATTGACTTAACAACAGTTTTATTTTTTGGTTTTGTTTTATCTCATTCAGAGTTTACTGTTTTTTGTTTGATTTTAATGACTTATATTTATTTAACTATTTCACTCATCATAAATAATCATTAATGTCTGTTCTCTGCAGGTTCATGGATAATGTTATAACACCTCCTCAAGTTATCTTTTGGTTCTATTCCCAGGACCAGGACCCACCCACATGCTCAGTGTTTTTCCGCATCTTACTTCAAACACCAGTGATGGTGAAATGTCTTAAAACTAGTTTTTCCAGTTCAGTCAACATTCTCACTTGTGACTCGACCTACAGCCTACAATCAAAAACCTACAATTTATAACCTGTACCATGCAAATTATAATCTTCTACAGAGGGACTGTTTTCATTGTTATGCTGCAGGGACTAGTTTAATCTCTTTTACATGCAATCCTGAAAAATCTGAGAAGTTTTGAGGAGTTTTGTGCATGTAAACAGTGTCTGCCTGTTATCTATAAACCCACATTTACAAAAAAAAAAAAAAAAAAAAAAAAAAAAAAAAAAAAAAAAAAAAAAATCAGTTTACTACCATGCAATAGTTCTGGAATCTAATGTAAGTGCTGCAACAATTGGTGTAGTTGTTCTAAAAGTAAAAATTTAATTTGAACATAATTTGTTCACTACTATTACTTTAACACAATACAGAGACAAATTGAATTTATTTGTTCCACTTTAAGTTTATCTGTTGTTACAATTTCAAGTACAAAATTTAAGTCCTGTCACATGTTCAGATGATCCACTGTGAATTAAGCTACAAGAAGAGACCAGAGGGTGGATCTGCCATATCTCTTTTAGAAATACCTGTAGTGATTTTAACTTATACAACAAAGGAATTATGATATAAACCTTATTCTTATCACCAAAACCACACACAAAAAAGCTCCCACACAAAGTAAAACTACAACCACAACTCCAAAAAAGTTGAGTCATGGATAATAAAATACTGAAAAAAGTTGTGTAATACAAAAAAAAAAATACATTGAGATACCTCTCCCACCTGATAAGGATAATTAGCAAAATGTTGGGAATGTTACTGGGTAAAAAACAAAAAAGGAACACATCGTGTGTTGACTGTATGAGCAAATACTTCAGCAGTTTCAGAATAATGTTCCTCAGACTAAAATGACAAAGGATTAATGGATTTTGTCATTAACGGTACATAATGTCCTGAAAAGATTCATGGAATCTGGAGAAATCTCTGTACAGAATAGACAAGGCCCAAAACTATTACTGGACAGATACTCTTCTTGCACTCAGGCAGTACTGCATCAAAAACAGATGTCACTCTGTAGTGGTTACCACTTCATAGGCTAAAAAAAAAATCTGTTTCTTTGGTGAAAACAGTTTGCTGCTTCATCAATAAATGCTGGTAAAAACTATACCACACGAAACAGAAAATGTGATGTGTATAAACATGACACAGAAACATCAGCTACCTCTCTGAGCTTGACCCTTTCAAAGATGGACTGAGATGGTCTGACAAAATTTGACTCGATTTGATTTCTTTTCAGTAATCATGGCTGTTGTGTCTTTAACTCTTAGGAGAAGAGGGACCACCCAGCTTGTAATCAGGTCATACTTCAAAAGCCAGCATCCTTGATGGTATGGGGAAGAATACGCAAGTGTTCGTGACATGGGTAAATTACACATTTGGGAAGGCTCCACTAATGCTTAAGAATTTGGACAGGTTTTGGAGCAAAATGCTGCGGTACAGACAATGACTTTTCCCAGGGAAGACCTTTACATATTCCAGAAAGATAATGCCAAACCCCATTCTGTTCACATTACAACAGCATGGCTCTGTAGTAGAAGAGGCCATGACACAAAAATATACAAAATAAATAAATAAATAAATAAAAATAAAGAAGACTCTGAACAGCTGAGTAGCTGTAATCTTAGATCAGGTCAGTATGAGACAAGATTTCACTTTCTAAATCCATCAACTTGTCTCTGTGTTCACAAATATTCACTATATAATAACATATTTAATGACCAGAATAAGTCGACTTTTATTTGCTGAACTTATTCAGAGCATACAAGCCATTCATAACATTAACCCTACTGTGAAACGGCTTTTCATGCATAACTTTTGGTACTTAAAAAACATTTTACTGCTTCACTTTTTAAACTTTTCTGTCTAGAAATTCTGACTGCAAGTACTCATTCAATATTTTTCTCTCATGTGAAAGAGGCTGACCATGCCACTATCTGAATTGTCTAAATTTTTCTGTTCTTACAAAAGAAAGGCAGAATTTTTATTCAAAATGTACTTTTATTTATGCAGAAAGATGAGATAATAAAACAGTATTTTGTCCACATGCTCAATCAAGTAGTTTTGACATTTGATCCCTCAGTCCCAACACTTAGGCACAGAAAATGTCTCACTTTTTTTTTGTTTAAACAGTGAGAGATGTTAAGAATCTGTAAAATGAAAAAGAAAATCCTTAGATGCACCATTACTGCCCACTGTAGCTTTGTTCTTCAGGTGGCATCGCTTTTCTTCTCCTCAGACGTTCATTGACAACATCAAAAACTGGGAGAAAAAAAAGTTTAAAAAGAATAAGTGAACAGCTAGTAAAATTTGACTCTCAGAGTGTCACAGCTACACTGAAAAAGCTACCAAGCACAAAGACAAACTGATATCCTGAATAAATCCACCCAGCTGGTATAACAGGTGTAGTAAAACAAACACTAGAGAAGAATTTTCAAAGATTAAAAGACGTCGTGTTGCATGAATGTGGTTTTACCTGCATCATGTTCATTCTCACACGCCCCCTCTTTGAGCTATCCATCGCCTGGAAAACTCCTGGTTCAAAGAAAGACTTTCAATCAGTACAAAGTGGCAAAAACATTTTAATTTAAAATAAAGCTCTGTATTTTCATCCTCTTATGTTCATGTATTATCCATGACTTCAGCAGTTTAAGCTGTGAATTCATTTTTCTTTTTGTGACGCACTGAACATATTCTCCAGACGGACGATGCAGGTCAGGTAGTCGTCGAAGTCGATGTCATAGCTGTCATCAGCAAACCTGAGGCCAAGCTGCTGCAGGAGCCTGTTGTTCAGTTGCATGCCTGCATGTGAACAAAGCAGCAGAGTGAGCCCACAACACAGAACACACAAGAAGTCAGACACAAAGTCATTCATAGGTGGCTTTGATTTTTGTAACTGGTCTGTTGAGCTAAAACAACAGTTGATACAATGAAACCGTCACCACTGTCACAATTATAACATGGTCTCTATTAAACTTTACAACATTTATTCAACTGAACATAAACAACATGAGCCACAACTCACACACCAGTCATCTGAAAAACAAACATATGATGATGTGAAAACATGTTAACACACTATAACCCGTTTGGAACATTACAACTGAAAACAGTTTCTTTTAAGGGTTTAAACTTTTATTCTCAGAATCCTGACTTTTTTCATGGAACTAAAATGATTTCTATTCAGATCTAAAATTAAAGGCAAGATCTTCACCTTTTTTTTTTTTTTTTTTTTTTTTTTTTTTTTTTTTTTACAAAATCTGGAATTTGAAGTAGCATTTTGAAATGCTTTCTTAAAAATTCTGAGGAAAAAGTCAGAATTTTGATAGCAATCTCAGATCAAAGTAAAATAATAAATGCTAATCTTTAGATTCTACAATTAAAGAGTCAAAATAATTATTTTTTTATTCTTGTTTTTTTTTTTTTTTTTCAAATTTCCGGTAAACATTGAAATCCTGAAAAAAAGTCAGAATTCTGACTTTTCTCTTTGATTTTGAGTAAACACTAAAAAAGTGGCTTTTTTCTAAGAGGTCTGAACTGTGATAAAAAATCAAACAGCAATTTTATCAATGGAATATACTCTTTTAAGTAAAGTCAAATGATAGCATTTCATCTCAAGTAAATGTATTCTCTTTTTTTCTGTTCATTCAGAAGTTTTTTCGTCTCTTTTTGAGTCATTGGAAATGAGACTAGATGGACTGTGAGGATTTTCACAGTTCTGGCCAAAGACTGAACACCATATCAACAAACAAAAAACACCAAAGTCTCTCTCACAGTTAACTTCAGACAAGATAAATGGAACAAACTATAGATATTATATCTTAATATTAAAGGGGTCAAAATAAATAGATTTCTGATGTCTCTCACCGGCAGCTTTGAGAGCGCTACGAAGCTCATAAGACGACATTTTCCCAGAGCGATCTGTGTCAAAGGACAGGAAGAGCATCTGCAATGAGAAGAGTTCACCTTTAACAAGCTGAAACATTAAAGAACAAACCAACACAACAACTAACAAAGTAACTAACCAACATGATCAGCACCTGTTTGTTGACTTACAGCAGTAAACCAAGAAAAACATAAATCATTACATTTTTAGCTTTTCTTGCATAATGAGAGTGTTATTTAAACTTGATCAGAACACATCCTTCACCCCTGATGTACATTAACCAACACCTACAATCCACTTCTTCATCTTTTCCCAGAAGACCTTAAACTCCTGAAATTCCAGCATCCCTGTGTTGTCCACCTGGTTCTCCATCAAGGAAAAAAACAACCTCCTTCTAAGTCCATTTTTTAGTTTTATGTTACTGGATGAAACCAGCAAAAAAAGCAGCAGAACAGAATGCAGACAGCATGAGTTAAAGTCTGACATAAAACACACATTTATCACACGCTGAGTCTGTGAAATGTAAGGATACATCCATCAGGTTGATGATACTGTGGCAGGTGTTGAGACTCAGGCCGTCAAATTTAATCTCTCTTCCTGCAGACAAACAGGATACACAAAACGTAACAGACTGACGTGTTTAAAACCATGAGAAGTGTTTTTAAAAACCATGGGAGTGATGATTTTCTTAATCACACTGCAGACAGAAGTTGATATCTTAAACTGTAGAAGCTACTAAACATTACTGGACTCATTTTGAAAAAATAATGAATATCTTTTATGGAAATAAACTCAAATAGCTGTTTGACAGAAAAAGAAAGCTTTAACGGTTGGATTGACTTACGTCTGCTGAGAACGCCGTTCAACATCTGTTGTAGCTCTCTGACAGAGATCGCTTGGTCCTGTAGAAAAGACAGGATTCAAGAGTGAACTCAGGGACAGGTCATATCATACATTACACCTCTAATTTACACAAATGCTACTTTTAAAAGCCACATCAAGACAATGGGGGGGTTTGGGGTCAACAGGTTCTGGAAAAAATGTTTTATTCTAAAACATAACTGCTTACTCAATCTTTTTTTTTTTGCTGTTTTTATTTTATTTTTGCTTTGATTTTTAATGCTCTGCTTTGATTTTAAAAAGTATTTCTTCTTTTGGATGAGTTGCTGTTTCTTACGTCTCCAGCGAGCTGCTCAAACAGCCTCCTCAGGCCTTTCTCCTCATCTGTTTCCTCTTCTGGAGCGCTGGGCATTGGTGGCTGGTTGGAAAAGCCCAGAATCAGAATGATAAGGCTGCAGTGATTGATTCACTGAGTGATGCCGTATTATCAGTTTGTAGGTGTTTTACTTACATCTGGCAGGTCAGCATCCACAGTACTCCCCATCTCCCTTTGGAACAGAGTCAAGTATTAGTCAGACATATTTGGTGGTTTGTTGGTTGTTATCTGCAGTTATTTGCTGTTAGCTTGAGCTTAAATCTGTTGATACTACGTTTAATTACATTATCATACCTCGAATCTCTTCTTCTTCTGTAATCTATCATTTCTTACAAAAAAAGTTATTTTTTTGTTTTCAGACATAGACAAATATGTGCTGTTTTTTTATTATTTGGTGATATTCTGTACAACAACTCATTTCATTCCTGTACAGAGAGGCACAATATGTGATGGTTTACAAGGATTTTCTTTTTTTTCATTGTTATTCATCTACTAGAGAGGAGTTGGGCCATTGACTTTTTTTCCTTCCACCTCTCTGAGGTCCAAACATTTTTTTTTTACTTGACTTTTCTCTCATAATGTTTACACATTTCTCATAATTTAAACATTATGGTCAGAATTTTTTTTTTCAGAATTCTGAGTTTGTTTCCAGGATTTTATGATTATAATAAAATTTCTGAGATGAAATCAGAATACAAGTTTTATGTAAAACTGAAATGCTTGTGTTTATGATTGGAATCATAGGGAGGGAAAAAATGTACAAGCCTGAGAAAACAAGTTCAAATTCTGACAGATACAGAATTCTAATTTCTCAGAGTTTTGAGACAAAAAGATCATTATTTTTAAATTTAAAATTGTGACTTTTGTCTTAGAACTCTGAGATGATCAGAACTCTGGCTGTGATTTCAGGGTCCATAGAAAACCATCAGTAGACTGAATTTAATCAAAGAATTCTGAGAAAAAGTTGATTTCTTGGATAAATCAAAAGTCAAAAAAGTTTTGATCTCCAAAGCCTGTTTTCAGTGGCTCTACTCCTTTGCAGTACTAATCTTATAACTGTGGTTTTTATTTTTTTTTAGTTTTTGTGTTTCTGTACTTTTATTTATCCTGAGCTGCTGTAACAGTGTCACCATTCCTTATTTAATCTCGTTTTTAATCTTGATTACTCAAATCTGGTTATAGTTTCAGAGTACCTCAGTATTTTTTTTCTTCTGAAAGATTCTAAGCGTAAACTCTGCATGAGGCGTTAAACAGCACTGACATTTTGAGGTTTCTCCACACTCAGTTGGGAGTTGAACACTTACAGAGCCTTGGCTTGCTTCTCAGAGAAGATCCTGATGAGAAAGTCAGCCTCATGGTGAGGCTGGAAGGTGGTGGGGACCAGCAGGTATTTCCCAGGAGGCAGTGTGAAGCGCTCTGACACCTCTCGCATGTTGATGTAGGTCTTGCTGCGAGCTTTGGATGCGTTGTAACGGAAGAAATCTTTCCCCTGCTGGTCTTCATCATCTGGAGCCTGAATGAAATGAAAATCATTTATCAGATTCTGGTCACAAGGAGTCATTTTTCATTAACACATCTCCACTGCCCTTATCTTAAATGGTTTACCCTCTTCAACTTCTGATTGTTTTTATTTACACTGTTAGGTGTCATTCTCCCAGTTCTGCACCTGTTGCATATTAACATCACAACCTCCGTCTCATTGGCTAACATATATTTTCCTGAATATTTCATATATTTCATTTCTGATTATTAATTTTAATGACATTCATAGGTCTTACTCAGGGAGTGTTTGAGATTTGCACATCAGCTTAATGACGGTTAAATTCTGTATTCATATTGATCCTCTCTGACCTCATACACTGCAAAGCCGATGGTCTCCAGGTCCAGGCCTTCCTTCCTCAGCTGTCTCCTGTTCTTCTGCATCAGAGCAATCACCACGCTGCACACATCATCATCATCATCAGCATCCTCCAGCTGGAGCTTGAACTGCGGGTTGGTCCAAAATGTGTCTGAAGATTGAAGAACAAAAACAAACCGGTTCATCAGTACTGTTCATGTTTGTGTAAAACCTGTAAATCGTCACAGTATGTATCTTTGAGAAAATGTTGAATTCTTTGTTTACCAATGAAGTTCCTGCAGCCTCCAGCTGTGGAGCCGCGGATCCAGTTTCCTTCAAACATGTTGACCTCCCAGTGACGCATTGTGTTGTCGGTGAGGGCATCAGGGGTCATGTTGCAGATCTCCACTTTATCATAGTTCCTCTTAAAGTCCTCAAACTCCATCCTGAAGACAAACACAATTTCAGCAAAACATAGGGTCTCTGACAGACCTCTGCACCAAACACAGTCACATAAATAAACATCTAAACAGTCCCTGTGGTGCTAAAAAATACACATTAATGCATCTTGTAATGTGTTGGTTTTTTTAAGACAAGTAAAGAAAATCTGTATATTTCATGCAATGTTAACAAACCACAAAGTTCTATTTCAAACCAACTTGAAATTAAAGGCACTATAAAGAGTTTTTAATTGATGCTGAAATAGTCACGATCCTACTCAAACCTCTTCATGACCTAAACAGTAAAATGAGATTATCAGTAAATATACTGGTCATTTCTTTATATTCCTTTTTTATTATTTCTTGTAAACTCTGTCTATAGAGCTCTGCTGGTAAAGTTTGACAGTGAAAATAAAGTTATCAAGAGATTTTTTACTTTTTATTATTTATTTATTTATTTATTTTTTACATATTTTTGATATTTATGGCTGATACTGGAACAAGATTAGCAAAAGTAGTATTGTTTTGTTTGGTGAAACTCAACAGCCGGGGTAAGCCTAAAAGTAAACGGAATAAGTAAAATGGCTACAAGCAGATTCAATGTTTATTTTGGTTTTTAAAGGTTCACTACTCTTTAAGAAAAAAAAAAAGGGTTGAACCGTGTGAACTCACCAGAATTCTCCGTCCTCTGTTGAGTTCTGCAGAATGCGTCTTTTGTCAGATTGGTCAACATAATCCCATTCTCCGGACCTGAAACAGCAGATAAAACAAGACGCTGTGCTTAAGTATCAAAAAACATTTATTTTTATTAGAAGTTAAAGAAGTGATTTCAAAACGTTTTTTTTAGACTGTGCTCTCGGGAATTTAAACCATAAGTAATACTAACTCATGTCAGTGTTGTTTTGTGCCTTTGTTTTCTCACTTATTTAAATAAGAAGAAAAAACTTTTTTGTCTGTCTGTATACTGAACAATAAAAGATTTCTTTTGGTTTCCCAGACTAAAAACAATAAACAGATGAATATCAGGTGTAAATTTCCCTCCCACTCTGGTCGTCTTAAAGAGGATATTTTGACCATACATCCGTACAAACCCACAAGCTTGTTTTTTTCATAAGATAAGCTATCACGATCACATACTGAATATACTGCCTTTACATAGTGTTGTATTTTAAAAGTCAGAGCCTACTTGTCACTCCAGGGGCCGTTCCACTCGACTTGACCCCAGGGGTTTCTGACCCGGATCAGTTTCACTTTCCGCCCTCTGTAATTGACCTGAAAATCAGATGAAAATGTACAATAAGAATTTGGTTGTGCATTTGCTTTTCCTTGGTCGGATATGGTAATGGTAAATGGACCAGTACTTAAATAGCGCTCTAGTCTTACCGACTACTCAAAGCGCTTTACACTGCTAGCCTCATTCACCCAATCACACCACATTCACACACTGATGGCCGGCTGAAACTAATGCAGAAGCCATCTGCTATATCTAACACATTCACACCACATTCATACACCACTGAACAACACGGACTTGTCTTGCTCAAGGACACTTCAGCATGTGACTGCAGGAGCTGGAATCAAGCCCACAACCTTCTGATTGTGGGGTGACTCTACCACTGATCCACAGCCGCCCCATATATCACTGTGTTCAGGGAACATGGTCTTAACTATTTCAAGAAAGCTTGAAGCTTAACACTATGTCACCTAGACTTTGGTTGAGTCTTTGCTGTTTCCTGCCTCCTCCGTGTGAGCCTTACCTCCTCTAGGCCTGTGATAGAGTAGGCATGTCCTTTCACCAGGCCGCTGCTCGTCTTAGCCTCGGACTCTGCAGAGCTGGAGATCTGGAGAAAACCATGACAAAAAGAGGACAGCAGGACTGAAGCACTTGCTTTCAATAAATTCTAGAAACATCCATTGTTAAATGGTTTGTTAAGGAAAATTTTGCAAGTTTGATCTTTACATCAATAGAGCAGCCCATCATGGATCCTCTGTCCAGAGCCTTCTTCATGGTCGCATACAGGTTATCTGGAGCTTTCTTTGTCTCATACGTTTCACCCACACCACCAGTGAAGTCCTCCATGGCCTCCATGGTGCTGCCACCCTTCAGGGACTCGTAGCTGCCGTGCAGTCTGAAAAAATAGATGTGAAAAAAAGTATTGGTCAGTCTTTAATTTTTATGTTTCATGACACCACTACTAAGCAACACCACTACTAAGCCATCAACACTGAGACTTTTACTGAGATAGATTACACAGCCATGCAAGCAGTGTTGTGCATGAACGAGTAAAAATGAACACATTCATTGATCATGCTCATATTTTCATGAACGGTGGACTGAACTGCTCAGTTTTTATCTCATGAACTGGAACATGAACGAAGTTCACTCCTGGGGTAGTGAACGGCCACTCCCAATCCAAGAGGTGCTGAGAGATGCCGAGCACTGTTACAGCAACGGAAGTCAGATCTACTATTTGACACTATATTAAGCAACTTTCCAGACCCGTCTAGCAACTCTTTATCAAAAAAGCGACTAGCAACAAATCTAGCAACTTTACTAGAGTCTGGAGATCGAATTGAAAGCATGAGCTGCCTCTGAATGAGCAGCAGGTGCTGAGCCCCTCTCCTATCCAAACACTCACAGACAGACTCCTCACTTGCAGCAGTCCCTTCAAGCTGCAGCCAGAGCAGGAGCCTGCATGCAAAAGAATCGGGCCAATGTTTCTCTTTTGGGTCACTTTTGCCGGTCCCAATCCTGATAAAGGAGGAGGGTTGATGTTTTGACATGAAGAAAAAATAAATTTCTTTTACAGTTATAAACATATTGACAGTGTTTTTTACACACTTACTGTCACTCCAAGATGTCCTTTCTCCTTCAGCTTCCTCAACAATTACAGGCAATTGACTTATTATTCAAATTAGAAGATGTCATTTTGAGACTGAGCAACTTTTCTTATTCGGAAGTTGGTAACTATGCTACTACAGCACTCTCTGTGCATTCAGCATGGCTAGTCCAGTTCACACAATAGTTTAGCACCAGCAGTGCATGAGATACCAGCAGTGGTTTTGAACATTTGCTTTGTTTTATGAACAGATCATAAACACAGAGGGTTAACGGGAGATAACAGCGTACAGGGATTCATTTATTTTGGGAAGTGGCCTGAGGATAGGGATCACAGCATAGATGGCACTACTGAAAAAGAAAACTTGTAGCGAAAAAATTACTTGGCATAGGCTTTCTCCAGCAGGGCGCTCCAGAACTCGTTGTTGGAGGCTGAGTGTAGCATGATGAGCTTATTTCTCACTGATGGAAGCTTGTCGTCCACAACAACGTCCAGCCATTTGTTATGCTGCCAGAACTAAAACAGAAGCACAAAGTATCGTCAGAGAAACACTCCAAAACATGCACTTTCTGCTAATCATTATTTGTCATCAATGTGACACATAGAGGTTTCAGAAGCACTTCACACGGCACCATTTTTGTTTGTTACCAAAAACAGCATTTAGAGGAGGGTTGTCTAACAGTAAGCTTACCAATGTTATAAAATTACAATAAATGATCTAACTATACCCTTTGTGCTAAGGCAGCCAACAACTACCCTCACAGTCATGAGTTGGACACCTGAGGCTGGATTGCTCTGTATGCATGCGTTTATGTGATTTTTTTTTATCATTTCAAGAGCTTTAGTACACTTATCATATCATTGCCTAAATTTTCATACATTTCAGTAGGGGTACAGTACAGTTGTATGAGCATACAGCTCCTGTACAGCTAGCAGAGGTACCCTAATCATACATATGGG
Source organism: Labroides dimidiatus (assembly GCA_030710495.1). Taxonomy (NCBI): domain Eukaryota; kingdom Metazoa; phylum Chordata; class Actinopteri; order Labriformes; family Labridae; genus Labroides; species Labroides dimidiatus. Next base: position 29,202,456 of record CM061145.1, read on the forward strand.
AACGTTTGATATTTAGCTTCTTTTTTCATTCATTCTTCATTGTGTATCATTGAGTACCATTAATTGTTTAATGGGTCACTGTATTATAGTATTTAATTGTAATAATAGTAGTATAGTTCAGATGGATGACGACTCAATTTACTCCAGAAGTTTATTATCTTCAAGTGTACCTGGAAGTGGAAGATGCCAGCATATCTGCGATCAAAGTCCTGGTCATGCGGGACAACTCGGGCCAGGGCATCTTTTTTGAGTGTCAAAGATGCAATAGCTGCCAAAAGCCAGCAGTCCCCTATCATGACAAACAGGTGCAACAGGTGCATGATAGAAATATTAATAGAACATATCCACACAAAAGATACTTTAAAAATTATCTTGAGTACTAACCAAGCTGTCCTTGGCAGATATCTGTCCTGTCAGCAGCGCCGACGATGAACTTTGGGTTTTCACAGATCTCCTGGAAAACAGGAAAAAAAACAGGTTAGTTATTTGATAAAACAAAAAGAATGACAGTTGAGAGGTGACACAGTCCCATTAGTAGGTGTGTTCACATTCCTAGCATATTAATCATCTTTAAATCCCAGTCAGTGGAACACACACACCAAAAAACTCACACCAAACACAAGCAGCTCAAGCATTTACTCTGAAGGAACGCCCAAGAGAGAAATGTCATTGTAACAAGCATCACTGATTAGTTTTCCACAGCTTTAACAGCAGGGTCAGCGCTGAAGGCATTTAAACAATTTAAGATGCCAGACATTGGCTATTTAAACATCATCTTCAGCGTATGGTGTCATCATGTAAAAATTTGGAACAGAAATTTCAGCAAACCTGAAGCAGATTAGCTGAAACATGATATACTGATCCTCTGATCATCTGCAGAGTGTCTCGTAGCAGTGTTAAGGTAGATAACAGCGAGGTGTGTGGGGATAAAGTCTGCCTTTGGAGCTCAGAGCAAAGAAAAATGCCTGCACTTGGCTCTATTTACATTGTTTTCTAGCAGGACTGGTTTTGCAGCAATGACTGGATAAATACTTTGCAGCTTATTAATGCTAAAACAATAAAACAAAATACAAATAAATGAACATTCAGTGTAATAATGTCAATTATTGATCCACAAATGCTAGAAGCTGCTTTGGTACTGATTATTTAAGTTGAACCAAACCAGATTTCTTTAGTGCCTAGGCCATTAAAAAATTAGAGCATTCTGTCTGTAAAAAATGTCAACATTTTAAAATGAAGTGCTGATCCATCTTAAAATAATGTCGGAATAGACAATGCACCAGGATAAGCTCTACATTGTATTCATTCAACATATTTCAAGCCCCATTAGGACACTGATCGAGGGATGTTACCAATTTCTCCTCACAACCTGCTCACTGTTTTGGATACTGGGATGATCAGAGCATCAATGGCTTCCTATAAAGAAGCCTCAAACTCTAAGTATAACAATGTCATAATGAGTCTGGACATACCTTAGGCCTTTTCCATTCAATGTTGACAGGAACATTCTGGCTAAAGAAGAGAGAGGAGTCAACAGCAGGGAAGTCTGGATCCTCAAACAGGACCCCCTTCTGCAGACACTCCTGCCTCAGCTCATCGAAAGATTTCCCATCCGACTGAGTATCCAAGGCCTTTTTGGAGCCAGAGCCCCTGCCGGACAGAGTGGAATGGAGAGGCATCTTCTTCACTGACGGAACAAGAAGCTGTGAGGTGGTGTGTGATGGAGCGAGGCTCCTGCTGTGTGTCTGGGCCAGGGACGAGACTGTCAGGTTGGGCAGGGCTGGTACACACCCTCCAGACAGAAACTGGTTTGTCCTCCCCAGGCTGGTGAACCTCGCCCCTGCTGACTCTCTCGGTCTCTCTCCGTCTCTTGCTCACTCTGTTGACTCTTATCTTTCTCTGTTGGGTTTGGTCAGCAGGAAACTCCAAGAGTTCATTTACTCTTTGACACCAGATGAATAAATCTTTTTTCATTGTGATTTACGTCAGCTGTAAACAAGACTGACTTGTTTTCAAGGACCAGAGGTTTACCTGAGAAATCCTTTAGTGTGGGGATTGTAAGTTGGGAAGTGTACCGAGAACATTTATCAATGTACAATTTAAGGTCCTTGTGTTTAACATGACTATCCTCAGCTAGTCTAACATTATCTACTCTATAATGTCTCAGATATACAATATGTAAGAAATAATGTACGGTGCAACAGGGTTGTGCAACAATCCACTGTGCAGAAATAGCAGACCCTAAAGTGCTCTAATTAGCCAATCAAATTTACTGCTCACTGTAGGGTACAACCCTATTTGATAGGGATAAAGCATATAAATCAATACCATATAATCTGGTTCAAGCAACAATTAAAACAATTACATATTTTAAGAAAAGCCATTTTTTCCCTGGCATTATTTCTCCTTCATCACAACAGGACAGCTGAGGAGAGACAGGAACGATGGGAAAAGTAGCGAGTGGGGAAAGATGTGCAGAAACAGCTTAACTGCTTGAAAACAGTGGAATATATGATGTTCCAGTACGAAAATGTTACTATAAGATCAATACAAAAAGATACAATACGATATGATGCGATGCAGATGGGACATTGATACAATAGACATGATGGCAAAGGTTCTGATCAATGGAATACAGTATGACACCATAAAATATGACATAACTTGATTTGATAGATAGCATTTGATATGATCAGTATAATAGGGTATTGCCAAAACAATACAAATACAATATGATAACATGAATATGGTACAATTCAATACAACATGATTCTATTCTATACTATACAATTAGTGCAGTATGATATGATCCGATAAAATGAGATGAAATAAGATTTGGTAAGACGAACTGGTATAAGATAAGATATGATAGGATATGATTCTATTCACTAAATAAGACTAGCAAAAGAGATGAACAGATACAGAGAGAATAAATGATCACTTATAGTGCTCTAATACAGCCTGGTTGAGGGGTGTCAAATCATGATGCACAGGAGATCATTGTCACTGAATCTGTCCATGGTTACAGATAATAATCCCTCACATGCTCTTCCTTCCAACTCCCTCCCTCCATCTCTCTCTTGTTCTCTCTCGTCATGCCTCTGAGCGGTGCAGACCGAGTCTTGGGTGTGCCATCATTGTCCTTGCTGCACCTTGCCACCCACCCACACCAGAATCAGACTCTGTACTGGTTTCCGTCTACTACAACATCCACATTCCTGCTGACACTCTCAGGATTCCTTACATAGCTTAACATGAGTGTGTATTTACACAGTTGTGCTGTGCTGCATGATTAATACTTGTCAGCATTTGCATTCATTTAAATGTTAGCGTCCATTAAATCTGATGTTAGAGTTTTGTTTATAATAACAAGCAATCTTAAAGCTCCTGTGAGGAATTTTGGATTGTGTTGATTTTGTGCCCCTTGTGGACAAAGATGAAACAATCATCTTTTTGTTGTATTTGTGTGGTACATGTATAGGTTGATTTTTTTTTTAAATCTCATCATACTTTCATCTTCTTGTTAAATATTCACACCATTGTGAGTATTTGCTGTGAGTTAGTATATGCAACATGCTGCTTATTGCTACATCTTTTAGCTAAACACTATAAGATGCATGTGTGGTCCATCTCCAGGACAGGGCAGAAGTCAGACATTGAAACGACATTAAAACACCTGGTTAATTCTGAGCCAGTGCTGGAAAACACTGTTGTAACATACTCATGTAAGCATAACTGAACAGTATTGTATAGTAAAAAAGTGTAATGTCACAAAAAAAAGCGATGAGGCAAAGGAATGTAATAGTGGAAAAGCAACAGACTATAATAACATTTCCAGAAATAAGAAATGAGTCTTTCCTACAGAGAGAAGTCAAAACAAATCAGTTCCTTCTAAATATATCTGTCTACTGTAGAAAGAATGCCACGAGTGTCCAGCTGTTTTATCTACCAAAGGTGGATACTCAGATGAGTCCAAAGTCCAAAATACATTTTGGATTAAAAACTTATTCCATGATTTACTTTTTAATAACAATTTTTTCTATACCTTCATTTCAGAGTACAGTGAGACATTAAACTACATAATTTTCCAATGAAAAAAGGGAAAAATCAAGGAGAAATTTCTTTCCCAAAAGCAGTACTGGACAGCAGTGACCTTTAGGCCCTGGGGCAGCACTACATTACAAACAGACACTGCATGGTCTCTTAGTCACCTACAAAAACAGTCTGTGAACACATTTGTTTCTGCATCAACAAATGAAGATTTAACTGTACTATGCCAATTCTCTGAGCCTAAGCTCATCTGTGAGGTCAAGTGGGAAAGCGTGTCCTGGGACATCGTGACAGAGAACAAACAATCAGCTCTTGAGTTCAAGCATTTAGCAATCTATGGACTTCATGCTTCATGGGCATCAACACAACCAACATTCTCTATATTCAAGAGTTGTAAAGTGCAGCTTTAAAACGAAGCCACAGATTCAACTTACACAACTCTGAGGTACAGATGAAAACCTGCAGCTCTTAGGCTCTTAGTTTTCTTCAGGGGGTACCAGTCCAAGTTTTGAAGTTTTGCATCAAACCTAAGCAGCGAGCAAACCATGTAGCATCTGTTTCAGTGTTTTCTCACTTTGGAATCAAAGCAAACATCTTTCTTTTTCACTTTGAAGCTTCTGTGGTAATTATTTGTTTAAGTTTGGGTTTGGCGCCCCCATGTGGACAAACTGATGCATCTTGTTTCGTCGTTGTTTGACGATCTTGGAGTCCGCCCTCTTCCAGTCAAGTGATGACACGGGTCATACTTAACATCTAATACATGTTTTGCCAACATGGTTTCTAATATTATATACTGTTAAAAAAAAAAGTTGAGGGCCACTGATTGGAACACAGACGTTTTTACTGATATACTGACAATAATGATTTCATTTGCATTTTTCTTCTTCTTTTTTACGTTTCAAGTTTTGTGTCTCACCACTGAATTTATTTGGACATTGTTTTGATCACAAAACATTATAAGAAAAAAATACTTCTTAAGTGAGTAAAACTGCAAAGAGTTTCTAGCTTCAAAACAACCAGAAATACTCAAAATAAAAGACTTAATGGCCCAGTAAATGCCAATGACTTCCAGGCCTGAACAAATATTACACCAAATTTTTTATTTTGTTTTACCTTGATAGATTACATTTGACATCTCAAAATATCACAGCAAAAATAATGTGGGCCATAACTTTTTTTTTTAAACAGTTATTTCTACATATGTGGATTTATGTCCAACATGCTAAGTGTTCATTTCGCTAATAAGTCGAGTATAATTAGTAATTCAATGATATAAATTTGGGAACAAAGCAGGACAGAGGATAGAGACAAAGTTTCTCCCACTGATCCAAATTTTCTTCGGAATTTTGACTTTTCACCTTGAATTCTGAGCTGAAGTCAGAATTCTGACAGAAAGGGATCGACATAACTCTTTTAAAGCAACGTCATGATCGATCATCCAGTGAGTAATATGAATCTTTTGCTGTCCAGGCGAAGGTAGGCAGACATTAAAACATCTCAGGCAAAAGGTCAAAAGGTTATAAATTTGTGCATGACAGCAAAGAGAAAACTGACCATTGAGACATAAGGAGGAAATCTTTAATACTGACACCTATTAAAGACATGTCTGTAGACAAAAGACAAACTATATTGTATCTGAAGATCAACAAACAAAGAAGCCATGTTTAAAGAATTAAACTGATAAAGTACAAAAAAATATATCCAAATTCTTTCTTTATGAAGACAAGTCAATTCTGATTCATGTGCAGGTGGTGCAACTGAATGTCTCATTGTTTGGCTCAACAATCAAAGAAACAGACAGCTTAGGCTACTGCTCAGTTTTCTCTTGTGCGGTTCCCGTTACCAGCAGCAGGTTGCAGGCCATGAACTGGACGTTAAGCACGTTGCTGGTGTTGCCAGTGTATAATCCCACCAGCTCACTGGACGAGCCGTCAGCTGGAGTCCCTCCGTGGGAGTTACGGATGTCCCAAACCCGGACAGAGTTGTCCATTGATGATGATGCCACCAGGCTGCTGTCTGGGCTGAAGGACAGGCTGGTGACGCTGTCAGTGTGTCCCCGCAGGTCTTTGAACAACGTCCCTGACGATAAGTCCCACAGCTTCACTCTCTGGTCCTCGCCAGCAGATGCCAAGTACTTTCCGTTAGGGGAGAAAGCGAGTGACAGCACCGGGCCCCGGTGTCCAGTGAAGAGGCGGACGGATGCCCCCTGTTGAGTGCTCCAAAGACGGACAGTCTTATCTGTGGATCCAGTGGCCAGGTAGTTCGAGTTTGGGTGGAATTTGACACAGTCAACATCAGAGAGATGCCCTGCGTAGAGACGCAGCGGGTAAGTGCGAGAAAACGTCCAGAGGCGAGCCGTGCGGTCGTGTGAGCCACTGGCAAAGTAAAGGCTGCAGGGACTGACGTCCACGTCCCACACCGGGTAGACATGTCCTTGATAGAGTGCCGTGTTGGTGAAGCTGCCCAGGTCCCAGTAGCGGATGGTCGTGTCCTCAGAGCAGGAAAGCAAGCCAGAGCTGTCGGTAAGGAAGGCAGTACGAAATACAGGGCCGCTGTGACCCCGCAGAGTCTTTATCTCACTGCCTGAGCTGTCCTCTTCATCCACCTGAGGAGGGATGGAACAGTGAGCGAGCTTTTAGAGTTAGGTCATCCTAGGGCTGTCAATTTTTATTCAAGTTTCAAACATTCATTTGGACATGAGGCGAAAAGTTAATTTTTGAATTCTAATTACCCATTTAAAATATCTGTTGCATCCTGGAGATGTGTACTCCAGAACATCTGTGCGCTCTGAGCGCCTGTTCTCATCAGCAGGTAACATTGTAAACAAAAAGAGCCACACTTGATCCCGATCAAGTCGATAGACTTGTGTATCCGGCAAATAATATCAGAAATATATTCAAATATATACTGAATCTATTCAAATGTATTATGGGTCATTTTAAACTTGTTCCAATTTGATGTTTTGAAAATAATGACAGCCCTAGTTCATTCATAAATAACAAACATTAACAAATAAGTTAAATTAATAAATGTGATTGCATCACTTTGGGCATGACTAACAAGTTTCTGAGATTGAGAGTGTTTAGCTTTTTAAGAAAACATACAAATTAGTTTCATTTTTCACATTCAGAATAGATCAGGTAATAATTTTCACTTCAGTAAACTCACTTCTTTCTCCAGTACGTCACAGGCCAGGTGGATCTGGGACACATCAGCCTGATGAGGCTTGGCCTTCAGCTTTCTTGCGCGAAGGCTCCACAGCTTTACTGTGGAGCTGTCGTAGCCGGCGCTCAGCAGCCGGCTATCAGCCGAGACCTCGGCGGTGTTCAACATCTGCTCCGTGTGGTGGAAGGCGTAAAAGCACACGGTTGTGAGTGTCGGGGGTCCTTCACGCACCTTCTTAATGCAATCCTGCAGAGCCTCCAGAGCCGCTTCATTCTGAGGGATCCCCGCAGGGACCTCCACCCCCTCCCCGCTCTCTGCTCCGTCCACTCCTGCCCAGGTCGAGGTGGAGTTTGGGGTGGCAGTTGCTCCGCCTGCAGCTCCGTAAAGCTGGTAGTCTGTACGCCTTGATGCAGAGACCTCTATCTGTAGGTGTTTGCTTATTGCCCTGCAGAGGGCACTGTTGTCCTCGCTCTGCAGATACCGCAGCAGGTAGTTGTAGGCAGGCTCTGTCAGGTGAACCACATACTTGTGCTCCAGAAAGGCACTCAGTTTTGGGTTTGTGGCCACGTCCTGAACAGTGAGAATATGACAGAGCTGCTCAATGATGGCCCTCTGCTCACTGTCCTGAAGAAACGCTCCGTGGAATCGACTGTAAAAGCCATCGACTGCCCCCTTCAGGCCACACTGCACCATGTCCAGATGGAGGTAGACAAAGAGGGGGTAGAGGATGCTGCTGACCTCCTTTGCCCAAGACATGTCTGTTTCTAAATTCAAATGATATAAAAGCATCAAAATCACAATCACCCAAATAAAAATATGACTTTGAGAACACCCTTTTCAAAAAATGTGCAGGGATAGTGTTAAAGAAATGTGTCTGGAATACCTGATAAAAAGGCACGCAGTTTGGAGTACTGGGTCTCATACTGCTGTGGGTCAGACTGGCACGGTGCAGCAGAGACAATGTTGGCACATCCTGACTCTGTCTGCACTGCTTACAGAACCAAGAGGAGAGAGAGAGAGAGAAGAAGTTGGGAGAGAAGGTTGTGAATATAATGCAAATTAAACCAACTCAAAGTGTTCCATAACTTAAGAAAAGTGTAATACTCTTATGTACATCTAAATATAGGTTGGGTCATTAAATGTAGTTGGGCATTTTAGTGAATGATTTTTTTTTCAGAACCTGTTAAATTGTTTTAAAATTCTCACATACTCCATGTTCCCCTTTTTGACATGCTTACTCTTTAAAAATATAAAGTCATAAATGGCAACACCTTTTGACTGGTATTAGCAGGCTAAGAATGCTTGTGCTCAACTTTAAACAGTTTATTATAATGTCAGAAGTTTTATCATTCAGGCAGAAGGGGAACAAAGCCTTTAGGTCTCTTGCCCCCGTTTGTAAGATGCTAAATTCTTCATCGTCATGTTCTTCTTTTCACTGTGTGCTCACCTGTGAGGCTGGCAGCCATCTCCTCAGCTGACTGGAAGAGCTTGGCACCTTTCAGGGAGCCATCAGTGTCAACGTACTGCCTCCTCTTTAGGTACTGAGCCACCGCATACTGGATCTGCTCAGTTCGAACCCGCTTCATGACCTGGGAACAGCATTAACGTGATAGCACACACCTGAGACTGTCGGGAAGAAAAGACAACTGCGCGTGGTTTACGCTCACATTCTTTCAGACTTAACTATCAGGGACAACAATGAACTGAGAAATACAGTATTTCAAACACTCATAACAGAAAGAGATGATGCATGACTTTTTAAGGAACAATTCATCCCCTCTATGACAGTATGAACCCTTCAGAGAAAGCATCTTTACTGGCCAATTAGCTAGTAAGGAAGGAAGCTGAGATGGTAACCAACGCTTTAAACGTTGAAAGGAGTCTAGCTGACAGTCTGCACGTATCACCCTGAAAGAATAACTCATTAATCCTTACTTAATACCGACAGGTCTACATGTTAAAAGGGGATGCTTGCATTTAGCTAACTGGTGTTACGGTTCCGTTGGCGGCCTTATTAAACGGTGATCTGTTCGCCTGCTAATACCTCTGCGATGAAGGCGATCACACGACGCATTAGGCTGTATGTCGCCAGTTAGCAAAGTAACTCATTTAAATATAACACCAGCTAACTTAGCAGCAGTAGCAATGGGCCTGGTGCTGACAAACTTTAAGCGGGATAGATTTGTTTCCGTAGAAAATCATACTCACTGCATAACGATCTTCTCCACTCACAGTAACAGTTTGCAAGATGATGATACTTCTATGCAACCTAGTTTCCAGATAGATCTACACTTCTGCCTGTCTGCGCCGTTCCATCGTGTTTTTCCACCCACCGGTCAGCATCCATCAAATCAGGCTCAGTTAGCTTAGATAGTTAGCATGCCGCTTAGTAGCAGCCGATAATCTACTAGTCATCCTGGCGGTGGGTAAACCGACAATCTACTATTTACGTCTTCTAGCTAGACATTTGTATTTTATGTCTATTTAAGAGATAGAATGGTGAAAACCATCTGGATGAACATCTCCGAACAGTTAGTTCAAATTGAAACAAGTAGACATTTTTTATTTAAAACTTTTTTTAAATTATTTTTGACTGATCCCAGAAAAATATTCCATTGATGTATGATATTAGATTTGTGAGTTTCCGCACAATAAAAAAATGACCGTTTCTAGGATCTATCAGCTTGTTTCTAAAATATTCCAGAAAAGGGGGAATTTGTTCAATATTTAATATTCTTCACTGTGGCTAAACATGTGCATAAAAACTGTAATACCTTTTTTGGTAACCTCTGTGGGGTTTTTAATCGAAAGTGTTGGGTATTATTTTGTTTGCACAATTGCTTCTAAATAGTCTACGTTTATTCGTATTTTATATATAGTTCTTGTTTGAGTGTTCTTTTTCGATCTACTCAGACAATCTTTTCGTTGTTTGCAGTTACGTTAAGATGGGCGGGATTTACCTTACGGCTGACAGTGTTGACGTATATTTGAAGCGACTGCACCGCGCGCTGTTTGGAGATTTTGTGGTGTGTGTTGAAAACATTTCAGTAGATTTTATCTTAAATCCAGTTGTTAAAGTCCTATATTGAGCTGAACGGACTATCCCAGCAGGCATGTTTAGTCCCCGTACCGCCCCGAGCTCGGGCCGCAGGCAGCCGGTCAGGACAGCCGGGAGGAAGAGCGTCTCCGGTGCGGCCGGTAGCCTGCTGTTCTCCCCGCACAGGACGCCTCTGTCCGCGAGGTATGTGAAGACTCCAAAACCCACTGGTTGTTAACTTTCATTAATGTTATTGTAATTATTATTTAGGAAAAACTACGCTGTCACTATATCGGGTACAGTTAGCTAGCTCTGCACTAATGTTTTATAGAGTTAACCTCTTAATTATATTTTTAGTACAAGTTTTGTGATGCTCTTAAACCACAACCTTGCCTCACATCAGTTTCAGTATGGTCAGCTCCAGATCGTCGGAGTAAAAGAAAGGAAAATCACGAAAAAGTTCTTTATTTTTGTTAGACATCTTTTAACTTGAAAATGTTGTTTATTCCACACGCATTACATTTCAACTAAAATATTTAAGCATTTTCTATTTTTACTTTGAGAATCACAGGCACAGAAACAACATTTGCGTAAATCACTAATCAAACAGTGTAAATGGTGTGTATCTCTCGATCTAGTTCATCACACCGTCCCTTTTTATTGAAGTATATTTACTGGTAAGCTGAGTGGGAGGGAAAAGTGCCATGCAATAAAAAGAGCACAAGCAACAGAGATATCCCGCAGCCTTGAGTGGATTGTCATAAAAAATACAAAAAATATAATAATTCTAAATAAAATTAATTATTATAGAGAATTATAAATAACTAATTATTAAGGACTTTAAGAGAGCTTCATAGAGGAGTGGACTGAGGCCAGTGTCAGAGCATCAAGAGCTACTATGCACAGTCATTTTCAGGAAAGAGACTGCAGCAGTCACATTATATTAAGGCACTCCTGGTCAAGATACACTGCAGAAGAGTCTTGTATGATTGGAAAATCCAAGGTTTTTGAAGTCTAGCGTGAAGTTTCTGCAGTCTGTGATTTTGGTCATCTGCTGGTGTTTGTTCAAGTCCAGAGTCAATGCAGTCAAAAAATACAGACAGGCTGGAGCCTGCTATTGAAGCCTGGGTTCTATTCACACCTCAGCAGACCTACAGGCTGATGCCACACTGCACTGATGCAGTAATAAGTGCTAAAGGAGTCCCAACCATGTACTGAGTGTATAAAGGATCTTACCTCTCAGAAGTTGGACTTTTTGTACTTTTTTTGTTTGTTTATTATTTCCATAAGCTAGCCAAAATTGTGAAAATAAAAAAACTCATGAAATTTAAATACTTCATTTTACATGTGTGTTAGGAATGTAAGGTTACATATGAAGCTTAATCTTTTTGAATTGGGTTATGAAAAGAGAACTTTTAGGTTATAGGTATACTTATCTATTTAAATGAACAGGCAAGACTCATTGAACATAAAATCTTACATATTGCATGGGACATATTGCATAAAATCTTGCACATAACATTTTTTTCTTTCATTTTGATAATTATGGCCCAAAAATAAAATAAAGTATTTTAGGGCAGACTTCTCAGTATGGCTCAGTGTACCACGATGGCATTATTGCTCAATATTCAGCTCCTCTTGTGTCTCTGTAGCAGGTCAACACCCGCCAGAGCACAGAGCCATGCAGCATCAGAAACCATCAACTATGACGTGCAAACTTTCGGCTCTTCACTGCCTGTCAAAGTGATGGAGGCTCTGACGATGGCTGATGGTAAAGCAAACTTTGTTTATTCTTTTTCACAATTTGTTCTAGTGTGTTCTGTATTTTTTTAAAGTCCTGTTTCCAGTTCCAGTATTAACTCTGATCTGTTATGTTTCTGGTGATTACAATCTAGCTGATGACCAGATCTCAGTGAAGGTGGATGAGAGCGGTTGGGCATGGATGGTTTGTGGAGAGAGATTGATCATCTGGAAGATCTGCCAGACTGCTGTGGCCAAGGTACAACTTTAGATCAACATACTAAAACTGCTAGAAACAAAACAAATGACACAAATGACTTCTGTAATATTGTGCAGTTCAGTCCATTGTGAAGTGTAGAGTTTCTCTGTAATGTTAACTTTTTGTCATCCTTTTAATGATTCTTGGGATCCTTCAGAAATGATGAAAGTCTCAATCTAGGATTCAGAATCTGTTAACTGTTTGCTTTTCTCCAGCTGTCTGTGTGTAAGGAGCTGCAGCTGCCCAACAGTGAGTACAACTACACGGCCGACCTCGTGGCTATTACATCTGCAGCTCCTCTGGAGACGGCAGCTGTTCAGTCCATCTCCGTTCTGGTGGTGGCTGCAGAGGGAACGGCTCGTTTTTGGCCCAGTCTGTCCCAGGAGGGAAACTTCTCAGAGACAGAAGTGGACTTGGGAGATCTGTGCAACTTTGTTGTGGCAGTCAGAGTACGTACATCTGCTTTATTTCAAAGCTAATATGAGTTGTGAGGTGACTGTTTACTTAACTCTTAAGTCTTAACAACTTTTAGCAGTTATAAAGTGTTTTTCTTCCTGGTCTCCATCCCTGACTTTCCTCTCATCTCAGGGTGGAAGCTTCGTCCTGTCCTCATTGAAGAATCGGTTGCTGAGAGCAGGCGCGGATTCTTCTGGAAAGCTGCAGTATCGAGCCTTACAGCAGGGTCAGGGCATGCTCTCTGGCATTGGACGCAGAGTCTCTAGTCTGTTTGGCATCCTTTCCCCTCCTGCCAATGACACGGTGAGTCACATACACATAAGCTCTACTGCATATTCATTCCTTACAATTTCCAGGAATTTCCATGAGCTCTGCCCTCAAAATTTACACATCCCTCGAAGTGTGAAGTTTTCCCTGGTGAATTGAGTTTTGTTTCTGACTCCTCTGTTTTCCGCTGCAGCTCCACAGCATGCTCTGGGTGGGTGGAGCCAGCAGCCTGTACACACTGACCAGCTCCAGCTTGAGTAAATGGGAGCTGGACGACAGCTACGAGCACCAGATCCTCAGCTGGGATGCAGAGAAAGCTCTAACTGAGAGCATTGCAGATGCCATCTGGGTACAAAGATACACAGAAATATATAATGTGCTTTACTGTAATATTTTACAGAGGCCCAATGTGATGGAGGTAATTTTCCAGATCCTTGACTAATGTTAATGAAGTTTAATAAAGTTTCTCTTGCCCCAGGGCTCAGAGAGCAACTACGAGGAGATGAAGGAGGGAGTCAACCTGACATACCTGGATATGAAGCTCAGCCAGTGAGTGGTTTTAGTTTTAAGTCCGTTTCTAAACATGCATGATTTCCTACTTTCCTTCTTTTTTTACCAGTAAGTGCAAGGGCTCGTTTGTGCTTCCTCTGAAATTGAAACATTTGTTTTACATGATTTTTTAATCGCACTCACAGATGTCCCCCTGTCAGAATAAACATTAAATGTAACACTCTGTGTCACTGCCCCCAGGAATTTTTTGTGGTACTGCAACATTTAATCTGTCTTTACACAGAATATAAATAAGACTAAAATCACTCTGAAGGCATTTAAACCAAGTTTATCTTTTAACGGGGAACTTTAGATGATACTTGTGTGATTAACTCCCTGAGTAGCATTCATTCTGTTGAAATTTAATTGTCTAACTTCATGTGGTGTTTACACTTTAAATCAGGGTCTAGAGATGAAGAAATGAAGGGAATTCACTCCTGAGCAAATAAGTCCTACTTGCAAAAAAGAAATTTGCAGTTTGAGACTGAATTTTTTGGAGTATTAGAATAAACACCTGTGTGTTATCCTAAAAGTCTTCCCTGTAACACTGCTAGTAGTCAAGGCGTCTGCACATCCGTTACCCCTGGAAACTTGTTTTTGATTTTAGAGCTGGTCTGGTGGTTTTGACTGCAGCCTGGCACCCTTCAGACACTCCCTGCCTGGCATATTTCTGCCTGGTCACCCTACAAGACAACGGAGCCGCCATCTCCGACCACTTCACGGTGGAGGTCACTAAGTACAGCGTTCCTTTCCAGGTCAGTCCTAAAGCCTCCAGATTCTGTTTATTACAAAGTGACTCTTTTTCTTCTTCCTTTTTTTTTTTACTTCACTACATTTTTTTATGTTTGTTTGTTTTTCTCTCCCTAACCGCTATTATTTTAATGCTTCATTTTGCCTGTTATTGATTAGTTTGATAAAACATCTTTAGCTGCATCTTTTTATTATATAGCCTTCAAAAACAAATCCATCATCATTATGTAAAACGCATGTTTTTTTCTTGTCTTCTCTGGTTTCTGTCAGTGCAAACAGTTTTAACTTTTTAGTGATGAAGATCTGGGATATTTCCCTCTCTACCAGCACAGTATTCAGGTCTTGAGCCTGAAAACCTGATTATTCAGCGGGGTAGCTGGTGTCTGTTGTAGTAGTGGCATGTGGTATATCTGTGTGTGTATTTGTGTGCATGTGTGCGTGTCACCCTGTCTCTGTGGAGCTCCAACAGTCAGACAGCAGAGCAGCAGGAAAAAATAATCTGTAGCTTAAGGTGGCAAAAAAAATTAGAGTGATTTATTAATGACATTACTTTTTTGGTTCAAATATTTACTCCTCATGTGGTGACAAGACCTTTGAAATTTACTCACCAAAGTGAAAATTTGCTTGGATTTTGCAAAAGTTAATTTTGGACTCTTAGATTTTTTTTGTTCCATTACACCCTTTCACCCTATCCATCAAGACTTTCCAAATCCAGTGGGTCCAGATTCATGCTACCTTTTAGAAGAAATATTTTCAATATCTTATCAGGAGCAAAGGTCATCAGAGTCTAGCATTGAGATGCTTGTAGGGAAACCCTTCTTCCACCTAAAATTACTAATAATCTCAAAGATTCACGATTAATTTGAGTATTTTTCTCTGTCTGGTTTCTTCAGAGTGAGGAAGCCCTGCAGTCGACCCGGTTGGTGCTGCCACGCTCTCCTGGCTCCACTGCCTTCCTTTACAATGAAGAGCTTGTGTTCGCCTGCTGGACAGGAACCAGCAGAGGTGGACTACCTGATGAGAAAATCAGCTTTAACTCTTCAGGTGAGGAAAGAAACCCTGGAAAATCAGCAAACAATCAGATGAGTTTGACAACACTGCTAAGTAATTAATAACAGCCATAGCATAATGCAAAAAAAAGTTGTAGCATTTCAGTATGCAAATATATAAGACAGAAGGAGATGAAACAATTGTGAAGAAAAAAAAAAGTGACGAAATTATTAGACTCACTCTAAATATTTCTTTCATCTGTTCTCTGTGCAGGTGATGGTGTGCGTGGAGGAGGCTGCTGCGCCAACCTGCCTGTCTTTTTCTCCCAGAACAGCGGCCTGGTGGCGATCGTGGCCCGGGAGAGCGCCTCCATCCTGCCGGAGACTATGGAGGACTCCTTGTGCTCCTCACTGGCTGCAGCTCCAGAGGTGATACTCATGAACAGTGGCAACCAAATACAAAATCCCTCCTTACATATCAGTCATTTAAGGTGCACTTTGACTGCTAAGTTTAGTTCTGGGGAAGTTTATCTCCCCAATGAAAGCTTATGCTTACTTTTAGAATGGGCAAGGCCTGCAACACTGAATGTCTCTGATTGGTGGAGCACCCAGAGTGTTTTTAATCCACCTATTGTGACATGACAGAACTATGATTCACTTGTTTTAATAACTACTTAATGTCCATCTTTTTAGAGCCTGATGGTTTGAATGTCTGGTAACCTCAGGAATTACAAGTCGATCTCTTCCATGGTTTTTAAAATCTGCCTCCTTGCTATAAGTAGAGCATATTAAAGTCTGTGCAAAGCAGAAATAAATTTGCGTCATAAGTGTCACACCACAGAAACATGTGCCGTTGATGATGATGATTATTGTGGGCTGTCGTTCCCCTCCTAATGTGTCCTTTTGGCTTCATGGCCTTCTTCTCTTTCATACTGTCCTCTACTAGTCTGATGATGTAGTCCAATCACTTTTATTGTGTCTCCATGCACCATTAGCCTGATTTTTCCAGTCTTCAAGGGAATTTAGGCCTCAGGGGAAACGTGGACTAAAATGGGCCATATGAACCTTTTAGCACCTTGAGTAAATGTTCCTGGAACTAAAAGTTGCTGGTACTTCTGGTAAAGAAAGCCCCTTTTGACTGTTGGGGAAAAGAAATTTGAAATATTTCATGTACCAGAATCTCTTTAAATATTATTCAAAGACTCTCATATTGCCAATTCAGTTGGGAGAAAATGTCCTTACTATATATTATTTTTAAATGTGACTTATTCTAACTAGATTCTGTTTTTGTGTTCAAGGTTTCAGCAATGGAGACTCCGAGTCGAGCAGAACCAGTCGCTCAGGAGGACAAAACCAAACTCCTGAAGGCTGCTTTTCTGCAGTTCTGTCGGTAAGACAGCAGATAAATGATTTCACTGATCACCTCTGCTGTGTTCCTGTTGCAAATGTGTATTTTTTATGATAATTACTTTGAAAATTGGTTAAATCATTAAACAAAGTGTCCCCTATCTCATAAAGTCATCTAACATGCCCTCTGTAGATTCAAACCATTGAAAAGTTTTATTTGTTTAGCTTAATGGACCAGTTTACCCTCACTCAAGCAGACCGAAGCAGAGGACTAAAATAATGGTATCCCTGTGAAAATGTGAAGTAATAATAATCTCTTCCCTGTCAGGAATGATCTGGTTGGAGCTCAGACAGTCACAGACGAGCTCTTCCCTGCAGACAGTGACGGGGAGGAGGGTGCTGAGCTGGATGGCGTGGTGACTCAGATCAACCTGGATCTGGTGGACGATTACCCGGCCTCAGACCCCCGCTGGGCTGAGTCTGTCCCTGATGGTGAGGAGGGGAGAGAACTTTATTATTTATTTTGTCATTTTCCATTTGTATCGCACAGTTGCACTCAAAACCCAGATGCTATTTGTGTTCATCAGCTGTTTCCAATTCACAGATTGAACAAGAACAACTAAAATAGCTTGACACACCTAATATTTGCAAGTGTTTTCTCAGATTTCAACTAAAAAAATGCTACTATTTTATTTAGCTGTTAATTTTGACTATCAAAGATGTTTCTGGTCAAATGGTCAAAAATGAGTTCCTGACTTAAACTTTGTGAGTTTTCTGCACTTGTGCTTCTTTTATTCTGTTTTAATCATATTGTGTCAGAAATTCTTAAGTTACTAAATCATAGACCTCTCTCTCCCATGTTCTTGCAAATATTCAACTACAAACTGTCCAAAAATATATGTTACTTATCTTGTCTTTTTTTTCTGTTGCATAAAAATGTTTCTGTTGTTGCAGAGAGCGCTGGTTTTCCTCTCACTTCCCTCATCATCCTCCATCAGTTGGAGGACAAGATGAAGGCCCACGGCTGCTTCATGGACTTCCTTCTTCAGGTTAGCACAGACAGAGAAATCCAGCAGGAGCACCATAAACATGCCAAAGAGTTCCGCACAGAGCTTGTGTCGGGGCCCTACAATGAAACATTGTTTTGAAATAGAGATGATTGATGTGGTTATTAGTAGAGAGTATACTGTGAAAACATAGAAACGCCATGCTGACTAACAGGACAAAGTGAAGCTGATACGGACCTGGTTATGTTCAGAGTTTCAGCTTTAAACAGGTTGAGAAGCGTCGTCTTTCCAGTAACTAAGACATGAAGATGTTCTTTAGGCAGTTTTGATCCTCAGCTAAACCAGGACAGGATTATCCAAAACTAACACTGCCATATATGGTCCTTGAAATGACTCAGGTGGGTCTGCTGGACCGACTCAGCCAGGTGACTGTGCGATCATCTCCCATGGCCACACGCCTCCTCCTGTGTGAACATGCCGAGAAGCTCCAGGCAGCCATGGTGCTGAAAAACCACCACGCTAAACACGGGGAGCTGGTAAACCGGGCCATCAGCATCGCCTTGCAGAGGAACAACACCGCCGTGCCGCCCAGCCTCACTGCTGCTGACGTCTTCTTCAGAGAGGTGTGTGTTCACCTGTGGGCTGTTGCTGCTGTCATGGCGAGTGTGAGTTGGTGGTTTTAATGAAGGGTTTTTTTTTTATCTGTTGCTCTCCCAGGTGTCACAGATCTCTACAGTGTTTGACTGTCTACTGGAGGAAGAGGAGCGGAGTCTAAAGGAGAACCCGGTCGACTCTGTGCAGTGGGCAGAGGTGGTTCTCATAGTCAACAATATCATTAAGGTACAAAAAGATCATATCATGAATTTTTTGATCATGTAGGGTAGAAAAATTTAGAAAACACCTGTGGTATCTTGTCCGCTATGTTTTTGCAGGACATTCTCCAGGCAGCCGGTCACTACAGAGAGACAAAGTCATCCATGTACAGAGCTTCAGAAAGCACTGCAGCAGAGCCCGAGTACATCCCGTGGACAGGTGAACAGACTAACTGCATTCTGTCTAGCTCCTTTTGCACAGCTTGTTCAGCTCGAGCCCCTGTTACACCTCACCCTGCGCATATATTGAAAATATTCAAACATTTGTCCTCCTCCAGCATCAGGCGGTGTCGGCGGCATCCGCACAGTCATCTCCCGCCAGCATGAGATCATCCTGCGCTCTGTCTACCCTCATGCGGACTCTGAGCTGCGCAGCACCTTGTGCGAGCAGCTGGTGGCGCTGTTGGATATCTATTTAGGTGGATATGTGGCCCAGTTGACTTCACTGCAGCAGCAGAGGCCCCCGGGAGCACAACAGGAACGCTACAACAGCCTGGAGATGGAGTACAGCCAGCGCCGCTCGGAGCTACTCGCCCCGCTGTGTAAGTGAACAAGCACGCTGAAGTCAGATGGGATTCACTCTTCTGCTAAACATCACACGCTGAAGTCTTCTGACTTATTTTAATACATGTTTGTTACTGTCATGTGTCGCAGTGGAGCTGGGTCAGTATCAGTGGGTTGCAGCGCTGGCAGAGAAGTACTGTGACTTTGACATTCTGGTTCAGATGTGTGAGCAGACAGACAACCAGAGCCGCCTGCAGCTCTACATGACCAAGTTTGCAGACCAGGTACTTGGAGAACCAGAAACACCACAGAGCCACCTCTGGAAAACTAAGTGGTTTTAGCTTATTAACCTTTAACTGTGGAGCTATGGTATTATGCTGTATATGCAATATTATAATGTTTTGATTGTTAACAAGTATACTGAAGAAGGACCAGTGTGAGATTTTTGAGGAGGAAAAAAATATAATGTGCTTAATTTCTACTGAGGTTCAAGTGCTGCGCTCTAACTCCATCTTTGTCATGCTCGTCACTCTTTGTCAGAACTTTGCAGACTTTCTGTTCAGGTGGTACCTAGAGAAGGGAAAGAGAGGGAAGCTGCTGTCCCAACCAGCCACTCAGCACCAGCAGCTTGCCAGCTTCCTGCAGTCTCACCAACACCTGAGCTGGCTGCACCACATCCACGTCCACGACTACGCAAGTGTACGGCAAACACATACATACATACACAGCTGAAACCCATCATCACATCTCCTGTACATTCAATTCACAAAAGTGCAGCATGTGGTTTCTGTCTGCTGGCTGAGTGTAGTGTGTGTCCTCAGGCTCACAGGACGCTCTACAATCAGGCCAGCATGGAGACTCGGTACTTTGTGAAGAAGAAGACGCTGCTGGCTCTCAGTAAGCTGACGGCTCTGGCCTCTAACCTGCCGGAGGACCAGCTCAATAAACAAGTCGACGGTAAGAGCACAAGCTGCTCATCAGATGATGGGTACTTTTTTCCAAAACATAACTGTTTCATCGTCTAAAAAAAAACATGTGAAGGTGAAACTTTACCTCATTAATGTTGAACGTTACTGTTGCTAACATTGCATTATTAACACTGACGTTAAAATTTGAGTCATTTCCACAGGCTTGAGCAAAATACTTGTTAAAGTTATCCTTGCTTAGGTACCTTTTTCTCACCCTTTCCCCTCTCCCTATACTCCGCTCTGTCACTTCTTCGCCACCACTCTCAAGTGAGCCGGACAAGAAGTAGAGACTCCAGTGTTTGTTTTTCAAAATTAAATTATTTGCAGAGCACTGTCAGATTTCATGAGTACAATTCCACACCTTATTATGGTCCGTAAATGTGCGCAATTATAGACTTAAAGTCTATGTGGATCCATTCAAACATTGAATTTACATTTGAAACATCTGGGGAAAAAAATAGCATAACTCTGCTCAGCCATTGTCTTCCTGTCCTTTTCATCATGAGTACCGTTTGATTTGGCACTTTTTGCTGGCTCTCCCTCACCACCAGCCTCCTCCTCTCTCTCTATATAACTTCATGCTGTTGTTTTTCTGTCCAATCAGACATCGTGGAACAGGAGCGTTTCCTGCTTCATCAGGAGACTCTTCCTCGTCAGCTGCTGGAGGAGAAGCAGCAGAACCCGGACACTATGCCTCTGCTCAGCGCTCACAACCTCATACAGGTGACGTCTCTCTCCCTCATACACACACACACACACACACACACACACACACACATTAACAGCTCTCAGAGAATTCTATATCCCTTCAAGATCCTCAGACAGTTCTTTTCCATTTAGGGCCAAAATAATTTACTTGGCTTTTAGTCTTTTATTAATTCCCCTGGAACCAGGTTACAGAAAACTGAATAACTTCTGATGAACTTCTTTAGACAGTTACACAAATTCTCTGCTTACTTCAGTGTGTCCTCTCTTCTCCACAGCTGTATATCTGTGATGACAACAGGAGAGCCAACGAGTATGACTTCAAAAAAGCTCTGGATCTGCTCGAGTACATTGAAGAGGTGACAACCCTGATTTTTTTGGCTGGTTTGTTTGAGGTTTGGCAAGTTGGGATTGTTAAAGACTTCAGCTTATATGGATGTTCTGTGTCTGCAGGAGGATGATGTGGACCTGGACTTGCTGAAATGTGAGATCTTTGGAAAAGCACTCAGGAGAGACGAGTAAGATCAGTCTCCTTTTTTTTAAATGTTATTTAATAAAGGTCAGGTTTAGAAAGGACAGATGTTTAGAAGTTTGTTATTGTTTGATTTCTCTCTCTCCCTCAGCTGGTCCTCTGCTGACGGCACAGATGACCCTCTGGAAGCCGCCAAAGACAGCATCTTTGTCAAAATTCTCCTCAAACTCATTAAGGAAGGTGAGACACTGACAGTTCATGATGCTCTGTTTTTCACAGGAGGGAGGATTAAAGATGTAAAAGACTTTTTGTACAAAAAGGTTAAAAACAAATTTGAAGTTATTTAATTTTGAAATAAAATGTCTGTGATACCTTACAGTAAGACATAACGCACTTTAAAGAGCAGAGTGTCCGCGGGGTCTCAAAGTCTTAAAACATCTCAAATTTGATTTAAATTTAAGGCCTTAAAAAACTCTCTTGAAATCTGATAAAATGTCTTAAATACATTTTTAAAAGATCTAAAAAATGTTGTAATGTTACTTTTTTTGAAAAATAAATGCATAAATTTCACTCGCGCTTTTAAATGTTTTGATTTTGAGACACTAAAAGTAACTACAAAACTAAAGTAAAGAGTCTGTGTAGCCTGGTCAGAATTTATCGAGCACAACCAGCTAGTGTGCTGTGCGCATGCAGCGGTGTGTAACAGCAGAGCTGTGAATAAATTCAAATACTTTACAAGTAAATCCATGCCTCGATCCAATTTTGCTGGTATGGATGGGAAATTGGGTCTTGAATTATATTCTTTATGGTCTTAAAAAAGTCCTAAATTTGACTTGTTGAAACCTGCAAAGACCCTGAAAGAGGAAATATTAAATAAAAAGTAATGCTCAGTAGGGGTCCACTCATCTCTCTGTTTCAACTAATCCCACTCTGATAACTTTTGCTACTTTTACTGAAATAAAAAAAAATCGGAGAACTTACCTACACGAATCATAAAATGTGTACAGATTTCGGAGATAAGAACTCACTATTATTGCCATTTCACATATTCATCTAGTAATTAGTGAATAAGTTGTCTGGTTTTATGAATGACAGGTTCAAGTTCTTAAATTCTGATAAACTTTTTTTTTTTTTTACAGTAAAAATCAGCACTCTGTCTCATAAAATACTCATAATCAGTATCAGTGTCAGCAAAACAAAAACAACAAAAACAAGTTCAGGCTCCATTGATCTTTTCCAGATCTTTAATGTCAGGTCAACTGTTGTGTTTCAGGTGTTCCTCTGCAGACATACCTCCCTGATGTCAAAGACCTGCTGGATCTAGACGAGCTGAGCAGTCTGAAGTCCAAACCGTATTTTGAGTTTGTGCTACGAGCAAATTATGAGCATTATCTCCAGGCGCAAATGTGACAACTGCTCTCCTCCCGGTAACTTCTCCTGCACTTCAGATCTCCTTTACCTTTCTGATGACTTTCAATGTGTGTTATTTTCTAAATAAATATGATGTTATTTCTGTATCTAGACTGTAAGACTCTTTTTACCAGGTTTGTTTAAAGTCAAGAAAAGTCACACTTGCCTAAATCATTTTTGGATGACTATATGAAAAATGACTCTTTGGTGACTGCATTTAGTTTATAAAGTAAATCAAAAGTGAAGTAAATTAACTTTTCAATGCTTTGATGTTCCAAATTATAGTCAGCTAATAGATGAATAAATATGAATAAACTACTCTGTAATATAAAAAAGTTCTAGCACCACATTTTTCTACTGTAACTTTGGAACAATTAACACTGTAGTGACGTTTTTTCTGTGCGTTTTGTATCAGAGCCAGTGTATAATTACTATTCTGTTTTATGATAAGAATAACATGTTTATCAAAATCAACCCTTAAAAGCTTGATTTTTGCACTTATAATTAATGAAAGCAAAATGTTTTTTCTTTTAATTCAGTATGTTATTAAATCTAAGATTTTACTTGTGAAAGAGTATTTCTACCTCATGGTATAAATGTCAAAAACTAACATTGTTTCAAAAAAAATTAAGCTGAGTTTGATAAAACAGGAAACATACCATTTTCGTTGTGCTCTGTGACTTCTGAACCTGTGATATCAGAGCCATCAGTGGAAGAAAGCGTCAGGAACATGAGCCTTCAGACTCCAGGAGCTGGCCTGTTTTCGTCAGGACTTCCTCCTGTTAGGTGACGAGGGACAGATGTTGGATATAAATAGATCTGTGCTTCTTGGCTCACTGAATGCCACCCTGACAGAGATCCTTTCAGAGTCCGGCTCACCTCAAATAGTGCAAGTAGGTTAGATTAGGGACATCAGCTCTATAATTGTTCTGCTTTATCTGCAAAGACAAACCTTTAATGGGCAAGTAACCAAAACCTATTCTTCACAAAATCATCTTCACGTGGTGAAATAGTCAAAGCTGCCTGACAGTGTGCAAAGCATTTCTCAGAAACATTAAAATTTTAATAAAAACACTAGAATTTTTTATAAAAGCAATAGATAACATTTTAAACAACATTGAACAATAAAAAATCTACTTTTAAAGACCTTTTGGGGAGTTTTAACTGGTTTAAAACCGATTAGACTTAATACTGATGTCTTTATGGCCAACAAAAACAAACCACAGCATCAGCTATTTAACAATAAACATTTTTTTCAATTTTGATACATGAATAAGTCACATGGTCTTGTTTGGGGTCATACAGAGACTACGGAGCAACATTTTCGCTCATATACAATGGCCCCAGTCTAAGTCTATGACGGTAACAAAGAGCTGGTCCAAGCCTGAGTCAGTCCTAACCATAAGCATTATGAAAAGAGAGTTTTAAGCCTACTCTTAAAAGTAGACAGGATATATGCCTTCCAGACCCTGCTGGTAGATGATTCCAACGAAGAGGGATCTGATATCCTAAGGCTCCCCCCACACTGGTTTTGGAGACATAAAGTGCCACGAGATGGGCTACATTTTGAAAACGTACAGTTCTGGAGAGAAACAAAATTGTGCTGAAGATGAAGATTAGATCATGTCTGTCAAAGGAAAGCTACTCTGCCGTCAAATACTTCAATAACATCAATTTCCCATGTAAGATTGATGACTACAGCCTTGTGCCATACTTTCAGTCTGGTCATGTTCCATTTAAAACCCTCTCAGTCTCTCTGATCTGCAGCTCTGTGAATCCCAACACCTCACTGAGCTTAGTGAACAGTTGGACAAACACAGGGGAGTCTGTGGGCTCAGTGTTCTTCCCTCAGAGGGATCCTGTCTCATCCTGCAGCTGTCTGACATGCTGGAGATCCTGACCCCCTTGTTCCAGAAACTGAAGTGTGATGTTGCTCAGCTGCTGATGCTTTTGTTTAAGATTTAAACCCGAAGAAAGTATCTGGTTGTTGGTCCAGATTTGTTTTACTCTGGATCATATTCATTAGTGTTTGAGATCCAACAAAGAAAAGTCTGTAATAGATTTGATAGGGTGTTAGGAACTGGGAATGAAGCCACATCTTGACCAACACATCCATTCACTGCCCTCACTTTCTTTCAGCGTTAAAACTTCTCAATACAACTAAAAGATTTACTTCACATCAAGTTAGATCTATTGGCCTTAAACAAAAAAAAATATTGCGTAATAGACCCACCTAAAGTTCAGAATTAACCATCACTTTAACGGTTTTCATTAGTTCTATTTAAATTGTTAACTTTATGTTTATGATGAAGAGGGCCTAACGTTTTATTTTTCTTTTAAAGAAAGTACGTTAAGGGCTCGTGTTATGTGGGATATCGCCAACAGAAGTGCAAGTCATAACTTGATAAAATAATGTATCATCTTTCTTTTTTTTTTGAGTGTGTCTAAAAGAGTAAATAGTGGTTATAGAACGCATTAATCTCGCCCTTATCATCCGTGATATTTTAAAGTTGTGGCCTGTTATTTTTTTTGTCCGTCCTGTAAAACAAATGAACTAAAATCCAATACAACAACAAAAACTTTAATTGAAACAACAGTCTTTGGATTTACAATATTTTTAACCTCCGCCTTAAACTTTTACATAGGGTATGTGTACTATCTGTTAACTGTGTGTGATGATGTAGTGGTACTCCACATTAGCCGTTAACGGTTGCTGCGTCGGTCTGGTCTCGCTCCATACACGGGCTCGAGAGCTCCGCCACGGCCTCGCGGGGGCTACCTCTCCATATATGGCCCGCCCGGCGCGCGAGCCTCCGTGTGGATTCTTGCGGCCGCCCTCCCGTGCGACCATGTATGGACGAAGGGCCGGTTGAATTCCTGTCGAATACTCCGACATTCCGAGCGGCTGTCTGGGGGAAGAAAAAAAAACTGCCCGGGTGGTATGGAGGAGAAACGGATATATAAGGACCCTGGTGGTCGCTGCCTGTCACCCCGACTCAGCTGGAACCAGCAGAAGTTGAAGTTCCTCACTGACGGCCCGAGGCGACCATAGGTAAGCGGCTTGATTATTGGAGTGGGATGGGCTGGGTGAGTGGAGAGCGTTAGAATGATCTGGTTGGTTAATTGAACTTGGTGTGTAAATTTATTTTTATGAAGATGAAATCCAGATTCGGAGGATAACCACAGGAAGCTGGCAGTGAACCGTAGCTGGCTCCTGTTCTCCATCAGTAGTTTGAAAAAACAGCTTTTGTTTTGACAGGCAATAGGAAACTTCCTGTAAGGCAGCCAGACCTGCTGCCTTCAGGCACTACCGGAAAGTTGGATATTTAAGAAATTGAGAAAAAATCTAGGTATGAGGTATGAAAGTCCAAAATGTAACGTTTAGATATAAATTTAAAAATACTTGAAACATACCGTAATCCTAATTGCCAGTATTGCCTTTTATCTAGGTTTTAAAATTTTGAACTCAACAAGACATAATGCCAACTACAGTCTTTTTTCATCCACTTTTTTATCAGTCTCAAGCAGCTCTTCTCATATACAAAAGTGTTAAATAATACGAGAAAACAATCAAAGTGTGTGTACTGAAATGAAGCAAATGTGACAAAGACAAAATACAGGGAGAGAGAGAGCAGCAGGGAATTATAGCAGTTTAAGTTCAGATGAGGGCGTTTATGAGGAGCACTTGAAAGCATCATTACTCTAGTGAAGGCTAATGGTGTTTCTGGTTGTCAGTCTGGCCTTGTAAACTGTAGTCAGGTAATTTACTACCATAATTTGATGACATAAAGAACCAAGACACCTCAGGTGTCTGCAGTTTTTATAGTGAGCCATGAGAACAGAGAGAACACAAAGACAAAAAATCACAATGTTTTTTTTAAGATAAGCAAGAATTAGTAGTTCAAACATTTTTATAGAACATTGAAAGGTCTGTAAAAAGTTTAAGATGGTAAAAAAAAAAGAACCAAATAAAAATATTTAAAAGGGGAAAACAAGTATAATTTTAAACTTTGGATTGAAATAAAGAAATAAAAAAACTTTCTGTTTACACTGTGTTCTGTTTACTACTCGTTTTTGTGTTCTGTTTAATTACTTGTTTCGATGAATCCCAGTGTTTCTGCTGTACAGTTTCTCACCTGCGACCCTCTTCTTTCAGATTAATCTGCAGACATGTGTGACGATGATGAGACCACCGCTCTCGTGTGTGATAACGGTTCTGGCCTGGTGAAGGCTGGCTTTGCTGGGGATGATGCTCCCAGGGCCGTGTTCCCCTCCATCGTCGGCCGTCCTCGTCACCAGGTATAAGGAGCTCTTATTCCCTTATTGGTCACTCTGTGGTCACAAACCTCTAGTGTCTCCAGCTGTTACTGATTCTGCTTTTTTGAAATGCACAGTCACTCCTGCTTATTGAGTTTCCTTGACTTTAAGTTCTCGTGCCTTTATCCCTCTCCTCTCAGGGTGTGATGGTCGGTATGGGTCAGAAGGACTCCTATGTGGGTGATGAAGCCCAGAGCAAGAGGGGCATCCTGACCCTGAAGTACCCCATTGAGCACGGCATCATCACAAACTGGGACGACATGGAGAAGATCTGGCACCACACCTTTTACAATGAGCTGCGTGTGGCCCCCGAGGAGCACCCCACTCTGCTGACAGAGGCCCCACTTAACCCCAAAGCCAACAGAGAGAAGATGACTCAGATCATGTTTGAGACCTTCAACGTCCCTGCAATGTATGTTGCTATCCAGGCCGTGCTCTCCCTGTATGCCTCTGGTCGTACCACCGGTGAGTCTGCCATTACTGCAAACATGCTTTCACATGAAAGTACAACAAGAGTTTACACACTGGATTTTATTTTATTTATTCATTAATATATTATCTGATAGAGAATTTGATAGGAAAGAAGTTGTTAATATGTGTATTTTCCGCCTTCATTGCTCAGATTTAACCCTCCTGTTTCTCTCTCAGGCATTGTCCTGGACTCAGGTGATGGTGTGACCCACAATGTGCCCATCTATGAGGGTTATGCTCTGCCTCATGCCATCATGCGTCTGGATTTGGCTGGTCGGGATCTGACCGACTACCTGATGAAGATCCTGACTGAGCGTGGCTACTCCTTTGTTACAACAGGTGAAAAAAGCATCAGTGTAGCCTTAACGTAAGATGCATGAAACCTGACATTTTTATTTAACTGAGAGTCTGAACCCTTAAAAAAGCTAAAACCTACAAATGCATTTAGTTTGATGTAAAAATCTTGATATAAATACTCCATCCCGCTCTTTACTTTCCAATCAGATGTCCCTGTTGTTTTGCGCACAGTCTGACCTTTCCTCTCTGTTTCCAGCTGAGCGTGAGATTGTGCGTGACATCAAGGAGAAGCTTTGCTATGTGGCTCTGGACTTTGAGAATGAGATGGCCACTGCCGCCTCCTCATCCTCACTGGAGAAGAGCTATGAGCTGCCTGATGGTCAGGTCATTACCATTGGCAATGAGCGTTTCCGCTGCCCTGAGACTCTGTTCCAGCCCTCCTTCATTGGTACATAATATTAACTTTTTGAAATGTATTTAAGGTTAGGAAAAGGTTGAAGTTGGTCAAATCATACTTTTGTATTCTAAATCTCTCTCCTGTCTTCTTGATCAGGAATGGAGTCTGCTGGTATTCATGAAACAGCTTACAACAGTATCATGAAGTGTGACATCGACATCCGTAAGGACCTTTATGCCAACAATGTGCTTTCTGGTGGCACCACCATGTACCCTGGTATTGCTGACCGTATGCAGAAGGAGATCACTGCTCTGGCTCCCAGCACCATGAAGATCAAGGTACAACAAACACCCAGATAACACATGAGGAAATTCATGAGAGTGTAAGAGGAGTCCTAAGGCGTACATAACTACAGCCTGTGTCCCTTTTCTCCTGCAGATCATTGCCCCCCCTGAGCGTAAATACTCTGTCTGGATTGGTGGCTCCATCCTGGCCTCTCTCTCCACCTTCCAGCAGATGTGGATCAGCAAACAGGAGTATGACGAGGCTGGTCCCAGCATCGTCCACCGCAAGTGCTTCTAAGACACCACGCTTCAAAAAACTAACTCAGGATCCGCAAGGACAAGCATCCCAAGACTATGATTCACAGACCATGGCCTTACCTGTACATATGTTATTTATTCCTTCTGTTATTATGTATGTGATTTTCTGGATGTGAATGATATACAGTGTGAATGTGCAAAAGAAGTGAATGTTGGCTTTGAAGTACGACACATTACAAAAGACCAAAAAAGACGCAAGAAGAAATAAAATTGTTTTATTTTCAAATACAGCTTCTGTTGTCCTTTGTTGAAAATCTGTAAAACAAACAAACAAAAAAGATTCAGTTAAATCTATTTGATTAGAGCTGTTCCAGAGCTGTCAGACAGACAATATCAAGCCTGAAAATGAGCATATACAAATAAAGGAATTTAAAAAGAAGTATTAGACACTTACAGGCTTATAAAAAGGATAAAGATGATAAACAGCAACTTAAAGCCTCCTCATAAAAATATCTGTATGACATAAACCATTAAAAACCTACTTCAGTAATCTGAATCCAGCGAACTGAGTGAAACCAGATCCTTCATTACATTTATGAAGCTCTTAAAGCAAACACAAAGATCAAGTTCAAATGCTGTTTAAAATCCAGCTGCCTCTGTGTGCCAAACTAAACAAAAGTTTGGCTCACAGAGGTTGTTATCTTCTACCTGCTGACACTGCTTTTCACAGCCAGGATTTAGACTATAAACTTTTGGAAAAGAATATTAGCCGAGATGTCTTAGTTTAACCCACTCTATTTACACAAGTTCAATAGAGCGTATAAATAGATTTAAATTTAAATTAATATTTTGTAAAACTTAAAAGAGAAAATATGTTAGGTTTACAGTTGTCCTTTAGAAAGTTAAAACTGTTTACTCAATTATAAGTCCTGTTTTTCACCTGTTGTCATGACTACACAGATGGAGGGAAAGTGTACATGCGCAGTGAGTTCTCTGCATCTTTGAAGAAAATATTTCATTCTTTATTACCACATTTTCTACCCTGCTCCGTCAAATATGAGGTAGATTAAACGAAATTCGCCGGAAGTATGTTGTCAGTTTTATTTCAAAATAAAAGCTTTAATAAACTTCCCTAAACCAGGTTTGAATTTTTTTCAGTCACTGTAGTGAGTCAGTGCTTACACTCACGAAGACATTTGTAAGATTCGAAAAATTTGATTAAAAATTGGATAAGATTAAAATTGGATTAAATAAATGAATGAATTAATTAATGAATGAATTAATGAATGAATGAATGAATGAATGAATGAATGAATTCATTAATTTATTAATTAATTAATAAGAGACTAAACAACCATAACCGTGCACCAAAGACAAACCTTTACAACAGCTTTGTTGTAGCTTAACATGATTAACAGCCCCAAAACTTCTCTTCTTATCTCAGGCTTGTTTCTTTAATTCATCCAGCTAAATTGATTCATTTCAGTTACTCTTCAAAGCTCCCAGCACTACTAAACTTCCTCCAGCATTCTGGAACCCAGCATTCTCCTCCTCATTATTAATTTGACAAATCATGACTTAAGGCTGTTTCTGACCCAAAAAGTTTGGAAAAAGAAACAAAATCCGCATCAACAGGATTATACTTCACAATTACAGGACAGGACGTTCCTGTATAAGAAGAGTTTGAGTTTCTTGTGACTTTTTAAACAAGTTGTTGGGAGCAGCCTTTAGTGTCATTGGGATTGCTCCAACACACATGTATAACACAGCTCCAACACACATGTATAACACAGTTCAAAACTGTCTGTTTAGTATTGACATCCAAAATTTTAACTTACAACAAAGTTAAGTGTTGATACCAACACTTAAGAAAAAAAAATCACAAAAACAAAGGAAATGTTATCTGACATAGATCTTTTAGGCATGTATTTTGTGCCTGGTTGTTGCTGTTTGTCCACTGTGTTCTCATACATTTTCAAATTTAATGTGTTTGCAACACACAAAGCGTTTTTTTTTCCAGCCTGTGCTTTTATTTTGGTACGCCACGCCGGAAGCTCTTGTTTGACAGAAATATAGCTTGCCTCATATCGCTGGCTGTTTGTGAGCTGTCAGCCAGAGGGAAGCGGAGGGATGCCAGTTGTCTCACCGCGGGACAAAACGGGCAGACTGGGTTTTAAAATTTAGACTGGACGTTTTTGGAATGAAAACTGGGTGAGTAAATTTAACATTTAATATCTAGCTATTCATAGATGATACCAGTATTGTCTTTTAGGGCTCACTGTGCACAAACGAGGCTGAACGATGGCAGGTAAGGATAACGGTTGTGAATATGGCTGATTTTAGACCATATTATTGTCAAACTCAGAATTAACACTTTATATGTCATTGTGTACTATAATCAGGCTATACAACTGACAGTTATGTTGATGTGTTGAAAATATGATCCAAGGTATAGAAAAATATTAGGGTTTGGGTGTGACAACGGAATTTGAAGCCTCAAAATAAGGTGTCGAGTAACACTGTAAAGAAAATTGCATCAGTCCACTAAAAATAAGAAGCTGTTTGGCATAAATGATGATAAATAATGACCCATTTTTCGTGAGATCATGTAGGTCAGCTTAGACAAATTAATATTTAATAGGATTTGTTTCCACTGCAGATAACAGGTAGTCTCTTAAATTATGAAAAATAAAAACAGGTAATTTATGTGTGGGCGGAAGGACTCCTTAATAACTATATGGTCTCTTATTGGTCGTGATGTATGAGGAATAGCAGCAGCTTCACACTCTGTAGTAAGTCCATAATAAGCCTCAATCCTCCTCTGCCCTGGCTGTAATCTGTTGAGACTGGGGAGATGGGCGGGGCTTACAGGTAAACCACACCTGTCAGCGTTATGTCAGCAAAGACTGACATTGCACACTGGTTTTTGATTTTTCTTATTATTTATTTATTATTTAGACAACTAAATTTTTAATTTCTCAAAAAAATAAAACCAATCCTGCTTGTCCTCAGTGTCAACAGAACAGGACATAAGCAATAACAAGAACCATGGTGACCAAGAAGATCCGCACAGAGTACATGAAGAAGTTCAAAGATCCCAGATGGGAGACGTTTTCTAAATGCTATGAGGACTCTGTGAAGTACCGCCTGACCAGGCGGGTGATGGAGCACTCTCACAAGCCCTGGTTCTGGGAGGGCTGGGAAAGCAGTTCAGATTCCAGCGGTTGGTCCACTCCGAGGCTGACCAGGAACAAAATCGTCCCCCTGTCTCTGCCTCCACCTACATCCTTGGAGGAAAAGCAACGGCAGCCCAGCCCTACATCGAAACCACATTCTGAGGAGGGAGAGGCCGGGGATGGAGCTGGAGAGGAGGCAGCTGCAGACTCTGCACCACCTGAAGGTGAGGAAACCTTTGGATACCCTTTACTGAATTGTAGTGCAGAAATGTTACTTAACTCAGTATTTAGGCACAAGTTTGCACCTTCTTTAATTTATTTATGACCAGATCTGCTGTTTGCCAGCAAGCAAAGCAACTGCTTTGGGCCCCAGAACCTTAACGAGCCCCTAAAGGGCTGACAAACTTCAACCTCTAGAAGTGACCAGCAACTTAATGCAATGAAAGTAGACCCGTACAAAGAATTTATAAAATCAGTGCTCAAACAGCGTGTATGAATCATGATCACCTCTAGGAGAGGTGCCAACTAACTGCAATCTACTGAGCACTCTTTTTCAGTTGTTCTCACTGTTTTCTTTTTTTTTCACTGTTCATTATATTTATATTTTTGAAATGCTAAGGTTAATGTTCAATGTTTTTTTTTTTCATTATGCACATCTGAGCTTTAGAAAATAAGTGTTAATTTTTGAAAAATGTTTTTCTTTCCTGATTATTTATAATCTAGAATCGCCCCTGTTTATGATGATAAAGTGTCAAACATCCTTTGATCCCAACTTCTATGATGAAACTACTACTACTTCCTCTGTTTAAAAACTTGTAAAATATACACATTTTACAGCAGGAAACATTTGCACAGTTTGTGCAGGAATTAATTATTTTACACTTGCTAAGCAGATTTTTTTCACAATGACTTACAGTTTTTTAAAATGATTTTCCCAAATTGAGCTCATCCCGCTTGCACCTGTTCTCCTGTTTTATGTTCCGCTTCCAGGATTATTTCAGGATAATCTAACAAAGCCTGAGAGGAGTCTCTCTGCACTCCTGAGATATTGTGTCTGTTCTGTAAGAACGAGGGCCAGAGGCTTCAGCCAAAAATATTAGTGGACTGAAGGTTTAGTGATCAGATTGGACTATATCCTCTGTTCAGACTCAAAGATAAAGGAAATCTTGTCCGCCTGTCTCTGTTACCATGTGCAGGGATTCATTTCACACAGCAGTGAGTCAGAAGATCAGTTGATGTTATTTTTTTTACACTATGGTGAGATGTTATAAGAATTTATTTTAGGATATGATCTATCTGTGGCATATGCAAAATAACAAACACAGCAGATTTGAACCGCAATCATGCCAAACTCAGGTGAATTCGGGCTAAAACAAGCAGCTTTGAGAAACCTCTTTGTTAACTTTAGAGATCCCTTGAGGGGTAAAATATATTTCATATATTTGCTGATAGTGCCCATCTTCTTCTGTTGCCAAACATGGCAGAGGAAGATGTAATTAAAGGCTCTTTTGGTAGCTGTAAATCTTTGAATCTCTCTGCCTTGAGTCTGTTTTTGACTAAGAAGTGAAGGTTTAAGGTGTGACGTTAAATTTTTTTTTATTATTATTTTATTTCATTTATTTATTTACTTTTTAGGTCATAAGGAGGCTAAAATTTTCCTCTGTGACTCTAACCTGCAGTGTGTGTCTCTGTGTCTCAGTGGTAGAAAACGGTGTGAATGAAGCCAGCGGGGGTTCAGTGGAGGTTGCTCTAGATAACAGCAGACCCTCAGACGACACTGACAACGGCCCTGCAGACACACAATCTTCTGATGGCGAACCGGTAAACCCTGCACCCAAAAGACGCCACCGCCGCCGCACCCCTCGGTCTGAACCTGAACACCGGGACAGTTCCCTTGATGAAAAACCAGCCGTCATCCGCAAACCACCTAGAGCTAAGAGCCAGCCAGCGATCAGTACCAAGGAGAAGGAGAACCGGAGACCGTCTAGCCGACTGGACTGGATGGAGAAACACACAGAAGTCAGAAGGACACCAAATGATGTAAGTGTTCAAATACGCATAGAATTAAACTTTTCATTAGATTAAAACTGTTTCTGACAAATATTTACAAGTGGATTTTTTCAAGAGTTTTTCAAGTAATTAACTTTAGTAACAGTAGCCTCCCCTCAGAGGACAATTAATTCACCACTTATACCACTTAATGACAAAAATATTTATCAAATATCACTTAACTTTTTATGCTTTTGACAGTCTCTTCAGTTCAGTAATATCTTTGTGATGTTTTTGCATAATGTGATATAAAAAGCAGGTAAAAGAGAGAGTATTGCCTTTTCAAAGTGTGTCAGAGGAGTTCAGCCTGCATCACAGGAACCAGAGAAGCAAAGCAGTGTCACCAAACACTCTATAGAGATTAATAATTAAACACAGGTATGCTTTTTTGGAAATGACCCCTCTCCTCTCTGGTTTCTCTTCTCAGAGCAACACATCCGACGCTTGCGTTCAGACCCGCAGAGAGTCCAACAAACGGAGCTCCAACCTGGACCGTCGGCGGGCTCGATCAGCCGACCTGGAGAAAGTGAGGAAGTCACAGCTGACAGTTGTGGATGACCGCTGGATCACTGAGTACATGCGCTGCTTCTCCGCCCGGCTGAGGTAGAAACGGGCTTCTCCACCTCTGAATTGAACCAAGAAAACATGTTTCCTCACAAAACAAATATCAGATAGAGGAGAAAGAGTTAGTTTTGACTGCGGAGCTGAAACAACAAAAGAAACTGAAAGCCTTCTTACAATCAATCAAACCAAAACAACTATCTTTTTAGACCATAGAGTTCTGTAAGAAAAAGTTAAACAGTGGTCAAATATTTTACCTTAAGCTCTCAACACAAGACTTAAATGTCTCATTAAACTTAACATGAAAAGGGGGCTGTTCCTGTCATCCAGCTGGGATATAAAGTCACATTTCTCCTAAGAAAAACCCCCACATTTGTTTCCTTATTATTGTATTTAGAGTGTCTTTTAATACTAAGAAGCACATAAGTCCCAGTGGCTGGTTCACTCTCAGTTCTCAACCAGAATTTTTCCCAGCAAGAGAGCCATAAAAATCCACTGTACACCATCTGCTCAGTAGCACACCTCAGACACAAACAGTTAGTAGCCAACAAGCCAGGTATCTCCCTCAGGAGGGGATAGAAGATAAAACAAAATTCAGATTAAATAATATTGGACCCATATTTATCAAATGGGCAAAGAAAAACAAAATAACGAGCAATTGTGAGGCTTTATACTTTAAAGTGGCTAAAATAGAGATGAGCACTTTAATGAAAAATCTCACCCTGCTTCCTCTTAAAATCTAAATGTATCATTTATTGATATAATTTCCTGTTGAAGATGTAAAAATGTTTCTGTTTTTGCAGTGTGCTGTTTATCACTTTGTCTGGCACCTGGCAGCAACAGTTACAGATATTTAGGTTTCATATAATGGAGTTTTTAGCCGTTTACAACATGTCCTATTTGTCATATAAGCAAGACTGGATTCATTTAAAAAAATACCACATTTTTTGCAGCAACTGCAGGTTCTAACCTCATAGTTGATGCTGTGGACTCATCACTTCTTGAATACAGTTCACAAATAATGATGTTACTGAAAAGAGAGGACAGTTTACTTGTTGTTTCAGCTTTGTTAGGGAGCAAGTTGCTGCCGTCAAGAAGAAAACAACTTTACCATTTAACTACAGTTTTGTTTACCATTATGTGTCATTTATTTGAACTGGGTCATATGATTAGACAGTCTCCTTTTAGAAATTTAACTTGATGATAAAGATGAAAAGGATGATAAAAGATCAGATATAAAATAGTACATATTCTCTTGTTTAGTAACAGGGTTCTGTAGGGTTGACTTTTAAGCATCGTTAAAGGTTCTTTATATGTCATGCAGAGGTAACCTTTACATTTTAGCACATCTCTTTTCTCTGGGTGTGAAAAGATCTGTGGCTGAATGAAACTCTAAGACCAAATATGTCTTCTGTTATAATTTTTTTTCTATTTCAACATTTTAGGAGGAGTTTCCTTCATTTATTTATTTATTTATTTGTTTGTCGTTGTCTTTCTCTGACAGCAGTGACACTGCACAAACACCTGAGACATGCTGGACTGTATTATTTGTGGGTGCGTCTCTGTAAAAGCTGTGTGATAGTGAAGAAATATCTGAGTCAACTCGTTTTAAGATTTATAAAAAGTTAAGGATTGATTTGAATGTATTTAGTTTGTGAGCCTGAGCTTTATTTTAAATCTTTTTTTTTTCCAGTCAGTTCAGTTTAGACTCAAAAAGGCAGCTGTGTGTGTGTGTGTGTGTGTGTGTGTGTGTGTGTGTGTGTGTGTGTGTGTGTGTGTGTGTGTGTGTGTGTGTGTGTGTGTGTTTCTAACTCAAAGGCAGCCGAAAGGACCAAACTGGAGTATTTTTGATATTTGACTACTTTGGATGCAAATATTTGAATCTAGATTAGTAAAATGAATTCAGTAAGATTTATCAAATACTTAAATTAGTATATAAGGTGTTTTAAGCGTAAATAACTTTTTAATCAGTGTTATATTCATAATAATTGCAGAGTTTACTTTTTTTCAGCTTTGAGATGCAGCTTCTTTAATAAGAAATATCTTTGAGAGCTAACACGGTGCTTGTGTCTTCAAAAGTCTATGGTTGTTGACTTCCACCGGCAGTTATCGACTTCCGGTTGCCTTGTAACGATATGGCTGACCGCCGCTGGCAAGCTAGCTAAAAATAACTCGTGTGAAATAATAAATGCTAGACAGGGCTCAGTGTAAAGTTTTTAAACATCTGCACTATGAATCCACCTCCGATTTTTGTTCATTTTGTCGCTTTCATGCAGTTAAAAGCCTGTTATTAGAGCGAGTATGACAGCTAGGCTAACATCACCAGCTTGTGGTCTCCATGGCAACATAAACAGACTGTTCAACCGGACGAGCAAAACCGACAACCGCTATGAACTATGGGTGGTCAGCTAAAAGGTGGCTTTACTTACAGCTGTGCTAAAAGCTAAACTTATTCTTAAATCAGCAGAGAACCAATGAACCAAACTGCATAAATAAGACAACGATTTGGACTTTTGGAAAAAAAAGTTCACACTCTTCAAACAAACTTTTGTGCTTTGTTGGAGGTTTTAAACTCAAACCTTTAAAATGCAGCTCACTAATATTGTTTTCATTATGTTGCTCATGGCAGCTGAAGTTTATTTGCCTCTCCTTTTATCTTCACTTCACTCGAAGGTCACCTCAACAGAAATGTTAGTATTTTAAATAACCTCTTAATGTTCAGGGTTAAACAGCAGAGAGTTAATAATTAAGTGTTTTAAATAGTTACGATTAACGACCACAACTGCTATTTACAACCACTTCGAGAAATTTGCCTAAGGCTTTTATAAACTGAAGATGTCATCTTAGTGATGAAGCTTTATTTTACAAGTCTGTAATTTCTTAGTTTAACAGGTCAATAATTCTCCATATTCATAAACTTTATGACTTTTTAAGAAAAAATACAGTACATTTGTGATTTTAAATGTGATTTTTAAAGTTTGTGCGGATTTTGCGCCCCCCTGTGGACAAAGTATATAATATGTGGTCCAATTAAGTACTGTTTAATCTGGATTAAATTAACTTTAAATTCTAAATTAGGTGGATCAAAGACATTTTCACTTTGACAATCTGAAGCAAAGGCATACTGGATTACCAGATATCCTGATCCTGGTTAGTTTTAAAACTAATTAAAACCACTTCATTCTTGTGAATTTACTTTTTTTTTTCTCCTGATCAGCCTGTTCTTTTTCATAGATTTTTGATGTTTTGCAAATTTACAATTTAATTCTTTTAATATTGAGGTTTTTTTCCTTTGTACACTTAAAAAAAATTCTTAAATTCTAACTATTTCTTTATTTTTTTTTCTCTCATGATTTTATTCTTATGTTACATTTTTCTTTATCCATGTGATATTGGAGTTTTATTTATATGAATTTTGTCTCTTACAAACAATTTGCAATTATGACAGAATTCTTGTAAATTTACAACCTCACACTTGTAATATTATGAGCATGGTTTTGTGGATTTACAATTTTTTTTTTTTAATTAATGAATTTACCCTGGTAATATGATCCCTTTTCTATATCTATGACTTAATTCTTGTAATTTTGTAACTTCATCTTCTTAAAATTATGACAGTAATTTTGTTAAAATTACAACTTTTTCATACAATGTTGATTTTATCCTGAAATCTATTATTTTGTTCATGTGATCATCATGCGTTGAAGAAATAAGTAATATAATAAAGAAATTAGATGTTTCTTAGGGTTTACTTCTAATTAATTTGTGAAACATTGAGAACTTACAGACCTGTGAAACAAAGTCTTGAACTGGTTTTAGTTCAGTGTTTACGTTCAGTGATGGGATGTGATGAGGATAAAAAGGAATGCTTAAAAACAAACGAGTCCACTTATCTTTTTAAATAAACAAACATATTTAAACTCTTTTAACTGACCTTGGTAAACCGTGTTGTTTTTAAAAAAGTGTTATATAGATCTATGAATCAGACTGTTTGAATGCTGTAGTGGCGTTTCACTGATTGTCTCACCTGTTACTTTTTTGGATGTAAGTAAAGATTGTTAATACATGTCGATGTCATTGTGACTGAAACTGAGGGCTAAAGTTCTTCATTTGTCTGTTTGTTATTGTAATGTTTATATTCAGATTTGAATTCTTAATGTTTTTAAACTCACAGAGAATGTTTACTGATCTTCACACCGGCTGAACCTCATCACGATGAATGTGCAAAACATTTTTTTTTTCTTTTCTACTTTATTTTGCGTCACTCAGATGACACTGATGTCTGATGTTTTCTCAGTTTTTAAGAGTTCAGGCTTTCTAACACCTCATTCTTCCATTTGTTTTTCAGTGATGTCTGTATTATAAGTTTATTTTATTAACCTTTAACTACATAGATTTTGACGATTTAAAGAACAAGCAACATGAAAGAAATGCTTTTTTTGTGATGAAGGTTTGGTTGTTTTAGTGTTGGTTAGTTTCTTTTCTTTATCCCAACAAGAAGAGTACACTGTCCAGAAAACAAAATGAAGCGTAATTTTTTTCTTGAAAAGCTCCTGAAACAGACTAGAATAGTAAACTTTGTGTGTGTTTGGGGGGTTGACTAAAAAATGTATTAATTGTGGTGATTTTAAGCCCTTTTAAGTGAGTGAAATGAATTTAAAGTTATTTAATTTGTGAGAACCTGTTGTATCTTAGTAGGCTCTCCGTAACATTCAAAAACTTGTTTTAACACCCTGCTGCATCTCAGGTAGAAAGAAGCTCATGTTTTATGAAAGTTTAAATGAAGAGGTTCAAGTGTTGTGTATCTAAAGAAATGTGTGGCATTATTAACTTGGTAAATCATGGGATTATTTTTGAGTCAGAATGTTCAGACAATCACAGGATAAAATATACCGAAGTATTGTTGAAGTTAACCTCATATTCAAGTTAAAAACAGGCACCAGACTATTAATAAACTGTTCAAAAAAAGTTAAGGCCCGCTGACCGAAACAGAGATTTATACTGATGTAACACCAAATTTTTAATTTATTTAACTTTGATAGATTACATCTGACAAAATATCACAGCAAAAAAAGTGGGTCTTAACTTTTTTTTTTAATAAAGTACTATAAAGAGTTTGTGAAATGCACTCAGTAGAGGGGGATCTGTATTTTCTTGCTCTCTACTTTAACAGAGTACATTTGGTTTAATGGCAGACTGTGGTATAAAGTATGCATCTTATGTTTTAATATTTAATCAGAATTTTTCCGTCATCTGGGCTTGTTTACATTTTGTTCACTGTTTTTGAAAACATTCACAACATGTTTTATTTTCATCCACTCTGCTGTGAATAAATCACATTTAAATAAAACTGAAGTTGAATAGTTGTCGTTTTTTTTTAACCTGGGAATAAACTTCACGTTTTTGGGTCAACAAGACAGAAAGAGGTAAAAGTTCTAGTATTGCTGTTAGATTCTTCAGCCTGCAGCAGTGAAATATGCTGGGGAAAGAAGTAGACTAACACACTGTATGCCTTTGGAAAATCTTTGCAGTAGTTTTAGTCTTTGGAGACCAATCAGAACTGTCTTTGGTTTGTCTTGAAACAAAAATAAAAGCAACCTGGTTGAGTTTCTTGTACAATACATGTTTATTTACAGCATAAAATGGATTTTTCCAGTCCAAACTTAAACAGATGCTGTATTTCATCTCATGAATGGCATTCCTCAACTCTCAAAAACTCGTCCGCATCAGTACGAAGAAAACAAAAACATTTTTGGAAGATTCTGTACAACTTCTCGGCAAAAACGAGAATAAAGAAAAACAAACCAACCAGAGAAAAATCTTGGTTTCTGAGTTCAAAATAAAAAAAAATCTGAAAAATAATTTTAAAAAAAGAATGTCATCAGGAGGGGAGTCCTGCAGCAAGGATGCTGCCCAGCAGCGTTCGATCCTTCAGGGCATTTTCAATGTCTTTCTCCTCGATTTTCAGAAAAACCTGGAAAATAAATAAAATTCAGTGGTCAGAATATCATTCACCATTTGGTAAATGTCTGTTTCTGTGCATCATTTTATTGGACTGAAGACAGACATGATTTGTATGCAGCTCTGTTATTGGGTAATGTTCGTTCTTTTTACCTTGGTCAGTCGAGCCTCTTTTGCTTTCTTCAGAGCGAAGATTCCTCGACTCTCCAGCAGGCTGCACAGAGACAAACACTCGCCCTGACCAACTGCAGACACCTGTCGCTGTGCACATAGTCGGCTGTACACCTCATGGAGCTAAAACACAAACAGAGACATGGTTAGATGATGTGTACATGTTAACACATTAAGCTGCAGTCCATTCATTGGAACCCAGAGGCGGGCCGTGCATTTCTCACCTAGGCCTTCAGTTATGCTCCTTCTGAATTAATCCACCTCTCATTAACTACTTAATGGCTATAGAAACCATCTTATTATAATAAGAGATGCATAAGTGCGGTATAAAGAGCAGTTGCATCACAGATGGGTAACAATTGTAGCCAGAATAAATGCCCCGATACATTATGCGTCTCTGGTCAGGCTGCGCTCCGCGTTGACTGCGGACTTTTACTCACACCGGCTGGGTGTTCATTCCTGCAAGCTGCATGACTGACAGACAGGTGGAGTCACAGACCGAGCAACACTTCCCTCTCCATTATTAATGAGCCTCTTGTCATTCATGTTGGGCTGTAAAACCTCAAACCTGTTCACTCCTGTTGAGTCAAGTTGAATACAATCTGGTTTTGACAATTTGTTTTATTTTGAAAGACACTGTCAGGAAGTTATGCAAGGAAACTTCCTAAAATAACCCTTTATTTTACACAAATATATTTTAGTTCGTTCAACTCGCAATGGATCATTTTGCTGGCTGGCAATGTCTTTATAAAAATCAAAGTGTGGGACTACGCCGACGTTACTGATGGCCTTGGTTTTGTCAACCTAAAATCTGATTGGTTAAAACAACAATTTGATTGACACTTGTTTTATGCTACAGGGCCCACAGAACTGATAATAAAGGCCTCCAGGCAGCTTTCTTTGACCCTAGCAACAAATGATGGATGAAATGTGATTCTTGTAAATAAAAAGCATCTCAATCTTTGACAAAAAGTTCTCTTTTTTCTTTATTCATCACTCACCTTCCCAAGGATGACCTCTTTGCTCTTCCCGTTGCGTATGAGCAGCAGCAGGCAGCAGACCAGGAGCTTCTGCTGCAGGGGGAAACTCTCTCCATCTGAACCGCTGCTCTGAGACGCCATCCGGTCACCATAAACCTCTGACAGCACTCTTGCCACCTGAGGGAGGCTGACTCGTGCGGCTGCAGAGGAGGAGGAGGTTAGTCTGGTTTTCAAAGTCAGATAAAAAAAAAAAATTGAGGAGACGTAGCAACACTCACCCTTTTCTTCAGATGTTTGATCTGATGCTTGTTTCCTCTTGTCGGACTCAACGACCTCAACAGCTCTCCTGAAAGATAAACGTCACAATATTTGTCAAACATTCAGTTTTAACAACAAGATCTGGATTAAATGGACACAAATCAAACTCACAAAAACATTCAGCTAAAAAATTATTTGATAACCTGCAGAAAAAGCAGATGTTGAATTTTATTCTGAAGGCAGAGAGTCATACCTGCAGATGTCCAGAGCTTTTCTGGCATCTCCTGACACCGCTGACACTTTCCTGGCACAAAACTGAACGGCTGAAGCATCAAGGAGGCCTTCGGCAGACGCCTGAGATGAGAAATTCAATTAAATCAAAACCAAGGACATCATGATGAACTTTTAAATAAAGAGAATATGTAGATGAGGCATTTACCTGAGCGAGTCTGTCCTGTACTATGGCTGCGAGCTCCTGTCGGCTGTAAGGAGGGAAGTGTAACAGCAGGGGGCGACAGTGAGGCCGAGCCTGTAGTCTGGGCAGGATGCGGTCGGTCAGATCTAAAGCGTTGGCGATGCCTGTGAAAACATCAATGATGATGGTTTTCCTCTCTTTCCATGGCCCTGATTTACTGACTATTAGAAATCTCTTCCAGTGCTAAAATGCTAACACCTC
The DNA here is from genome assembly GCA_030710495.1 of Labroides dimidiatus. Lineage (NCBI taxonomy): Eukaryota > Metazoa > Chordata > Actinopteri > Labriformes > Labridae > Labroides > Labroides dimidiatus. The sequence goes on from CM061145.1 coordinate 29,244,859, forward strand.
CTTTAACATGTCAGCTACTCACCGATGAGACAGAGGCGAGACTTGGGCAGGTACGGCCACTCAAAGATAGTGTACAGGACATCCTGCGCTTTACTGTCCAGCTGATCCATCTCATCAAGCACCAGCAGCCTGAGGATGAAAGGAGAACAGGTCAGAAGAATTGTACTCTATGAGCTAAAACAAGTTTTGAACACAAGCAAGTTATAGCTGCTCTGATTACATTTAGATCACTGATTCATTTTACCTTTGTCATAATAAACACATTTTTTTGACAAGGGTAATTTTCCTTTGCAGACAGCACAGGGTTTTTAAGTTTGTGCTTTCAAGTCTAATTTCATTTAAATACTTTTGTGATGCTTCAGTTAAATCAAGTGTTTAATCTGACACATATCAGACTGTACGTTGAGTTACTCACACAGCGGGCCCCGATGAAGTCAGGAATTTCTGCAGTCCATTCTGTCCACCCGGTGCTCTTAATTTCTCGGCCAGCAGTGGGAAGATGGCGTGGGAGCTCCGGAGAGTCATACAGTTCACTACCACAGTCTGAACAGACGACAGCTCCGCCTGATGGGTTCAAAACCAGAGTTTACATGATTACATCAGTGACAACAGTGTGTCTCTTCTCCCCACTCTGATCCAGTCATATATAAGTACCTTCATCTCCTGTAGCACACAGTTGAGGCAGGCTGTCTTTCCAGTGCCCGGAGCCCCTGAGATGTAGACACTGCCTGGTAACTTCTGCAGCACCTTCTCCTCCAGGAAGGATTTAATGAAGCCCCGCTCGGTCTCTCTGGACAGGAGGCGCTCAGGGATGGCGGTGTGAAGTGCCTGCTTTACGCTCAGAAACCTCGACTCTGGAAAAGGAGATGCGGCGGAAAAATTTAGAGGACAGATTCTTACAGGCCCCTATTTTTAGAACTGACTTTGTCAAATGCTGAAAAATGTTTATGACAGCTATTAAAGGCAGTGTCGGTAATCAGATTCAGATTCAAAATATCCACTGTCTACAGCAGGAGTAAACCTGCCAATTCTAGTGTTTGGCAGCCAATTTCTTAAACCAATCAAACCCCATTCTGCCCTCATTCATGCGCATAACCAAGAAGGATCAAAGTACGCTGGAGAATGACAGAAAAGCTACCAATACTCTGATTACTGATAACGTAGTGCCAACAATTAAAATGTGCCGAGGACCGGTTTGAGTCTGTGGTTTTGAATCAGTCATATGACCATGAATCAGTGGCTCTCAAGCATGTGAGTGGGGGCGTCGTTTTGGAGGAGTTCCGATTGTGAGAGGGCGAGGACTGCTAGTTTTCCATGACTACCAACCGTTCCTTTAAGGGTGGACAAAGAAGGTAAATCATTTTTTCCCCCAAGAGTATGAGAATATGTGATATAAAGTACACAATAGTCCACACTCAGTTACTTGTCGTCAATAAATACAGTAAATATGTTTGTGGGGTAAAGCTGCTCTAAAGAGAAATTTGAATCATTTCCTCAAGGGATTAAACATCTGTTGCTTTCCAAGTAAAAGACAAACGTTTTCAGTACAGCTGACTTTAAAAAATTCTTTGTTTTATTTTCTGAAGAAAAACTTGGACAATTTTTGTCTACGCGAGTGGACATCAAAATTTGTTGCAAACTTCAGTCAGTGATGTGAAGTTGCAGATGAAAGTCACATTTAAGATTGCTAAATCGAGCCTTCAAACACACACACTCACTCTCTGCAAAGAGACGAGCCACTGGTGGCTTCTTCTCTGAGTTGAGAAGACGCGGGCTTCCAGCAGGGGTTTCCTGGCGCCTTGGTGATGACTTGGAAGCAGGCGACCGTGTGAACTGGGGCGAGGAGGGGACCAGCTGTCGGCGAGCTGAGACGGGCGAGTTCTCATCAAAACCAAGTTTCCTGGATGAGGCCGGGGATGACTTGCTCTGCTTAGGAGGTGAACCCAACAGAGCGGGACCAAAGTTACAACTGTTATCATCACCTGAGAAGAGAAAAAGATGAAGCTGAAATGATGGAGCATTGACTTCAACAATGCACTGGAGTAAAGGTATGTATTGATGCTCTGTATTCAATGTGAAGCTGTCTCCAGTTCACAGAAACACTGACAGGTAGCAGCACTGTGTTACACTTAAGCTTGAGTATACCAAAAAGAGAGAAGTGGGCTTCTTAATGTTCTTGGAATATTTTATCCTGAGTTGAGTATCTTACCTGTGCGTTTCCTTGGGCTGAGTGGAAGTCGTGCCTTAATGCTGGGGGATGATGGTGGGAGCTGTTGTTGGGCTGTGTGGCGTTTTGGTGAAAGCAGGGTGGGCTGGCTGACAGGGGAGAGTGGTCCAATCCGGGTCATAGATGGGGAGAAGTGATTGGGCTTGGACGGAGATGGAGCCGGAGATTTGTTTGGCTGAGGCGTCTTAGTGCGAGAGGAAACTCTGCAGGACTTGCGACGGGGAAATGTGAGTGTGGGCTGAGGTCGGCCCTGAGAGCGTGTGCTTGGCATGTTGGCTTTAAACTGAAACAAAAAGGAGATATGATCCTTTTTACTGAGGGTAAACCAGGCAACCACACAAGATGTTAGTTCTGATGGCAGATTTATGAGAAAATCACCATGTGCCTTTACGGTGTCGAGTAATGTGATCACAACATGAATAGGCAAAAAGACATTTTGAGAGCATGTTGTCTTTGACTCACAGCTGAGTGTCCACACTGTCACAGCTCAGAGAGCTTTTCACAGCAAACTAGTATAATATAATGAATCTTTTACAAAATAAGTATAATCTACAAACCTGGTGTCACTCTTTCCACCTTTTCATATCCATGACTTAAAGGGCAAATTTAGTTCTACTAACAGTAAAAATAAGGATACCACTAGGTTTTAAAATGCCAAACTTTGCTCTCTGAGGTACAGAACTCGAGACTAAAAGTGAAATCGCCCAAAACGAAAAGCAGACCACACGGTAGTCCTTAAAAACACCTATGAATTGATAAATTTAAGCTTTTAGCTGAATTTACAGTTGATAGCCCGCAGAGCAAACAATACAGTTTGGTAAATGGCGCCAAGAAGGCTGAGCTCCAGAAAGCGCCTGAATAAAAATATCCCTATTTTTAACTTAAACAGGGGTGCGGATGAAACTATAAAATATATTAAAGACTGGAATTCATTTCAAGGTGAAGCGATCCATACAGTTTTGTGGAAATATACGCTGAAAAAGTGCGATCTCTGTTTATGCGACAAGCGAGCAAAACGCAGACAAAACGCTAATAACGAACAAAATATTTAACAATTTCGCGTGAGTAAAGGTACTACAGATTGTATTACCTTTCTTTAAAGTTGAAGAAAGTCTTCTCGACACAAAGTAGAGTAGTTTCTCTTATCTTGATCACCGTCTGGGGTCTCTTCCTCCTTCCCGACCTACGCTCTTTCTTGCGCCAAATGCACTCTACCTCCTTTTCCACCAGCTGTGTTTCCCGCTGCTGCTCCCTGATTGGTTCGTTCCGCCTCAATGAAACAGCTTCCTCCTTGTTCATTGGCTCATTGTCGCAAGAGGATGTGACGGCATTATCAGGAAGCGGGCAACAGGACTGTGGCGGGAGTTCAAACAGATGTCTGTTTGGCGGAATATTTTTCCCGGGAACTTTTGTGTTGTTATGTTACGCCAGTTTGTCTTGCGTAAGTTTTTGAGACAAAACATCGATCGAAATATCACGATATTAATGCAACGATACGCTATTTTTTTTTTACATAATCAAACGTTTGTAAAGTGATATTGTAGTGTATGTGATCCTTTTTAATGTTATGTTGAAATCAGTACCATATAGCAGACTGCAGCATCTGACTTATTTGCAAGGCCCATCCCAAGATAATATTGATACATCTCAAATAATAGTATCCTAAAGAAATATTGTTGTAATAACTTTTTTATTCATAAAGAAACTTAAAATTAGATGGGGTTTTTGTTTTTTGAAATTTATCCTAAGCGTTAGGTCATATTATCATAATTTAAAGAAATAAATTGCTTGAAACATTTTGATTAAAGTCCACAGTATATTATAACTCCACTCACTAATATAACAGATGCTTGTATATGGCACAGCAAGTAGATTTGCTGTGTTGACGCCTCTGTGTCAGAATGACCAGAATGAAGAGTGGGGGACAATACAGCCTTTATTCAGCGGCTAATTCTTCTTCATGGAAAATTGGGGTCAGCTTTGCGTGCTTGGCCAACCATGAGCCACAAAAGAAGTGCTGCTTTACATTAGCCAGCTCTTTAAGTTTACTGTTGGGAGACTGACAGAAAGAGAGATTTCTGGGAAACCTGGCAGCAAAGGGACAGTCCATCTAAATCCTCCCACGATGTCCAATTTCCAAGTCTCTTCGTTAGCTGTCTTTAATCTTCTTCAGAAGCTGGAATTATGTCGATGACTCCCCTTTTTCAAACAAATCAAACTGTTTGGGCTGTAAAGTTTGGGAACCCCTGATCTTCATGTGTTGTAAAATAACCATGTGATCTAAGTATGCAGAAGTCTGACAAATGTTTCCACAGGCCAGATGTAGCTTTGGTGTATCAACCTTAATCCAAATTAAAGGTTTTCATTCATGTTGAACTTCTCTTAATAGGGAAAGGGCAGGCGGTGTCATTTACTGTACCGACTATTAAAAGAAAACATTACAAAATTTCCTGATTAGGAGCTGTATTACAAAAACTAAAGTGATTCAACACCTGCAGATGACAGAAATCTAAAATCATTTAACTAACTAGCCAGCTGGTCCCTCGCCTCTTTAGAGAGAATACCTACTACAGAAATATGTGCTGTAGATGATGAAATCCACTAATTTATTTTTTCATTATTTCTTTTTTTTGTTTTTAACATTATACAACTTTTTTTTAGTGTTTTCTTGTCCCACCTGTTCAGAAATGTGTTGCTGGTATAAAATACAAAATTAACATGTATTTGTTATGAAACAAAACATTTTTCATTTTAACATTTCATGTGTTGTATATGCTCTATTTGAAATAACTTTTATTCTTGAATTGAAAAACACTAACTTTTCAAAATAGGGTTGTAAAAACAATGAAAGAAGAAGGAGAGAAGAAGAGAAAACAAACAAAACGTGCTTCTGTACCCTTTACCCCGTATTTATTTGAAATTATTTCAAAAGATAAAAACATAGTTGATTAACATGAAATGACCACAGAGTTTTTGCTCTGAAGAGTGAACAAGGTGAGAACAGGAGGGGACAGAAATGTGTCGGGTCACCTGAGTGTCAGGGTGGGCAAACATCCCGGACAGGAAGTGTGTTCCTATTGGCTGTTTGTTGTTTTTTGTGACCCAGATCTCACAAAGTGATCATTTTACATAGACATGATCCCCAAAAAATTGGCTCGTTGGCAAAAAACCTGCACTCACATCCATTCAGCTCATTCATCTGTTATGGCCAAACATCCAGAGAAGTGCTACAGAGAGTCTGTTCGATCAGACCAAAGCTCACTACCTGGAACATCGTTATAATCATCTCTTTCCTATATTACAAGCTTTTTACAACATAAAAATAGATCATTAACTATGATTACCTTATTCCTTAATGTAAATATACAATATTTATTGCATTTTCAAATAAACCTGTTTCTTATTTACTTTGTCATCATCATCTTTCCCCCTACAGAAAATAATAAAATAAAAGGTACCGATGAGAGTGACAACAGATTTGAGTGTAAGGCAAAGAGCAGCAGGGGGCGCTGCATCACTGAGAGTGAGGAAACAGACCTGAACAAGCATTTCTTTTTGTTCATCTTACTTTAAATATGTTATTAGTGTTTAAAAGGTAAATATACCCCATCTGCTTAGACTCTTCTCTGGCACTTAAGTGTTCCTTTTTTTTGGTTCCTTTCTACCAACGGTCTGTACAAACTGCCCCTTGCATAGCATTTAAACGATATAGCTTCTCTGGTCGAAAACAGTCCTTCTACCAAAAAGGTCACCAGCAGCAAAATAAAATGATGAGTTTAGAACAAAGCTGAACTTTTAGGATAACTTACCCTGGACAAAAGCTTCAAAACAGTCCCTTAAACACATATCTAGAACGCCAAACTGAATTACCTCCACTTGGTCCAGAAAACAAATCATAATTTCTTTCTTTTGGTCTCTGTGGGAGAATCAGTGTGTTTGAGGAATGATAAGTAAAACAGACATGTCAGGGGAAAATCTGGGATGAACCCTCTTAGTGTTTACATTTTTTCAGGTCTTCTTTTACCGTAAGTGCATTAAAAAGTGTCATGCACAGTGTCTCGGTTTAGCAGTCAAGCTGCCGTGCAACATCGCCTATATGGAAAGATAACCACCCTCAGTACAGGATTGTTGGGGGTTGGGGGAAAAAAAAGTTCCCTCAAATGTATAAAAAAGGATGAGGCTAGGTTTCTGTCAAGTAATGCATGATCACAAAGAGAATTTAAAACATGCTGATTATAAATATACAGAGCATGTGTGGAAACTTGTCCTCACTCTGTGCAAGCTCAACTAACTCCAACCGCTTTTGGCACACTGACACAAACATTTGATTCATATACACCCTCACCTGGCACTGCTGGAATGGCTATTTAAGACAAAAACTAACAACAACAAAAAAAAAACCCCTCTAAACATGAGCGTCAGTAAGCCCCACATTCATGGCATCATCTATGATGAACAGGAACGGTATCTGCTGACTTTTAAATTCAACAGTTTACGTTCAAAGTTTTCCAATTTCCCTCCACAAGCTGACGCTGACACCACAAATAATAAAATCAACAAAGTAAAAGATGTCACTCAGATTTACAAAAATCTCTGTTATTACTAGAATTATGAATATGCATTAAAAACAAAAAGGTGGAATGCACAGATTTGAAGTTTGGTCCTGATATGTAGCAGAAGTTCTTCTTCATCCAGTCAGCAGAGGAGAAGTCAAGCTGGTCACAGTCAGAGAGGTTGAGGGTTTTTTTTTTTTTTCTTTTTGTCCTCTCACGCCAAAGACAGAAGGTGATCGCTGAGTAGTGTCGAACCTGAATGGTGTCATAGTGTTTATGTTGCATTCCAGCTGGTGGTTTAGTGTTAATGTGTGAGAGTGTTTTGTGGTGCGTTTGTGTGCTCTGTCACCCCCTTACAGCCTGACCAACGGATAAACTGTCCATTGAGTTGGCTGACGGAGGGTTCAAGTCCTGAGCTGAGGTTTGTTCACCTCCCAACAGGGGGCGCAGGAGGAGCTCCTCTCATCATGGCTGAAGGAAGAGAAAAAGAGGAGAGAGGTCACTATAGGTCAGTTTTTAAAAACACTCTCACAGAAAGAACAGTCCTACTCTGAAATATAGGCTTAAAGATCTACATGAATGCAAAAGATGAACTGGCCAAAATTCAAGTAGAATTTTTTAAAGCATTTTTCAGTAGCGTACTCAAAACACAAGACGTCTTTTCAGCTCTCCATTTTCAAACATTACACTGAAAGTTTGAGCTTGATGTGAAAAAAGGATCGGACTGTTGGTCTGTTCTAATTTACTTAAAGTTTGGACAGCCTTTCCTTAATTGACGTGATGGTCTTAGGGACCAGTCATCTCCAACATTTAATGCAGTTTTGAGTTCTTTATCCGAACAGGTATGGCCACACTCACACAGGTGAGCATGTGACCCCACAGCTCTCAGGTAATCCGATCACGACCCTGACGTGACAAACACCAGCATACTGATGCCCCTTCTACTTTCTAGCTCTGTCCACCGGTCAGTGTAGAACTGAAGAGGCCTTTCAAAGCAGAGGTGAAACATCTTCAAGAATTCTACCTACACCTGACCTTTTGACTTGTCTCAGCAGGACAAGCATCAATAAAGGGTTAGTTCAGTTTTTGAGGGGTTTCTATGAGGTACTGGTCTATGGTAAGCACATTACCCACAGGTGAAGCCAGTCAGCTTGGCCCCTTTGAAAAAATGACCAGAGAGCAGACACTGATGCTAAGCTTCCAACTGATGCCAACAGGGTCAGGTCTTTAGATGAAACAGGGGCACTTCTAACCTTTGTTAAGTTGCTAAATATGTAGCTTTAAATCAAGAGCCATCACCACTCACTGAATAAAAAAGCAGAACTGCCTCTCAGAGATACTCTCTGATACTTGACAGCTCTATGCTCAGTGAGCAGTATGAAAGACTAAAGATGTTGTGAAGAGGGTGCACAGTTAAAATAAAACAGCAGGACTCGTACCCTTGTTGTTCTTGCTGGGGTAGACCTTGTTGAAATGCCTGTACTCCTCAGGAGGTGGAAGGTCCTCAATGGGGTGGAAGTTAAACTTGGATTCAAAATCATCTGGGGAAATAAATAAATAAACACAAAAAAACAAACACCTTTAAGACCAGACACATGACAGGTCAGGAGGAGAAGCCGTAGACGAACTCTTACCAGATATTTGGGATCGACTCAGAAGTGTCAGTGAGATGTCAAAGTTACTGAAGTTGAACATATTACTGTTTCACAAGCTGCTAGCTGATGTAGCCGGCTAATTTTAGCTCTGAAGTCACTCAAGATGTGTGGGCTAAAATTTTGATTAATAGCGGTTACGCTTTCGTCATGTTTAATTCATTACTGTTTGTGGTTCAGGACATATTTTGCAGTCCTGCAAAATATTTTGCGTGTTGTGAAATGTTGCATTTAGTGAGATGTTTGTAGCATTCAGGGAATTTTTTTTGCTGTTCATGTAATATTCCTATATCCCAATTAGAAGGGGGGGGGGGGGGGGGGTCATCAGTTGATGGTCGTAATGCTCCTGTTATAGAATAACGTACTGGTTCAGAAGGAAAAGGTGAAAATAGTCAAACGTTTAAGCACCAGTAAAACCTTGAATGTTTGAAAAAAAAAACATCACAGATTTTCAAAAAGTGTAAAGTTGAACATAGAACAAAAGCTTCAACAGTAATCTAGAAGACCTGACAAACCTGATTGAACAGAAAATATAAAAAGGTTTGTCTGCAGTGAGATATTTGACTATCATCACTCATTCATGTCTTATTAAGAATAAAGATCTTACACTCAAAAAGTCCGAACAGTTATTAAAATACACTCTGAGTCTACACATATAAAGCCTGAAGAACACAATGACGCCCACTCACCTATGATGGACTTGGAAGAAGAGATCGAGGAGTGGCCGTTCCTGATGGGTGGGGGAGGGGGAGGAGGTCCTGCCGGGGTTCGGGAAGAGTTTGATGAGTAGGAGGAGGAAGAGGAGGGAGGTGGAGGAGGTTTGCCCACGCGGCTGTGGGATTCTGAAGTTGCAGAGCTGTGGACACGGTATGGAGGTGGAGGAGGAGGCGGAGCATCTCTGCCGCCGTTACGAGACCCCATTTGGGGCACCTGGGGAGCTGTGTGGACAACATGCACGCACAAACACACATGATCAGGATGACATGAAGGATTTTACTCAACAACCTGTTTAAAAACATTTCTGATGCGGGCTACTTAATTAACCCTGCAGCAGGTATCAGGATGTGTTCAGATTTACTATTCATTGTAAACGCATTTAAATGTGTCACTGTCGGCTTTGAGGGAGTTATGGTGAGCCCAGGATGTATTCCTCGCTCCTCACTGCTTTTGTGAAAGTATCCATTAGTTGGAACCTTCATCACAACAACAGTGTGAAGAGAAGCAGGGAGAAGAGAGTTGATATGAAATGTAGGGGAGAAGCAGAGAGAGTGAAAGTGAGGAGGAATGCTGGAATATTCCACTGGGCTTCAGGAATGCAGAATAACCAGGAGGCCTCGTGGCGATCACTTCGGCGTCCAATCACAACACCGAGCTCTGGCTTACAAGTGCCTTCCTGTTTCACATTTTCACTCTGAATTCAAATTATGAATACGTTTCCAGCTAATATCTGCTCTTGACAGGAAGCTAACTCATCTTTGGGCTAAATGTCTTTCTTTCTCTGAAAGCAAACAAACAGTAAAGGTTGAACGCGTAAGGGGAATCAGAAATGTGTGAGATAATCCACAAAGAATCTGCCCAATCAAGCCTGAACATGTACAGCAGCTGAGCTGATCCACTCCATGTGCTGACTTACTGTGATGAGAGAAGAAAAAGTGATTCCTTTAAAAAAAAAGGTTGTAGCTGTTTATAACAGTGATATCATAAAACGTGGCTGGAGCATGCTCAGTGTCTGCAGAACACTGCCGATGATGTTCTAGTCAGAAGAGTGAGTGAGATTTGTGATGTTTTTACTCCTGCGCTCTGCTGTTGGTGTGATCATGTGGAGGAAATGTTCGCTGATTTGTGGCTGCTCTGGTCAGGTAAAGGTTAAGAGTGAGAGGTAACAAGCTAAAACCTGATCTGGCCTCAGAATGAACATTCAGAAAAGTAGATGTTTTCTTTATTGCTGCTCATATTTGGCTACTGAGTTCAGGGATGAGTACAAGTACTCGAGTACTCACTGTTGACTCCATTATTTGAGTAATATTTCGTTACTCGTGCACCTGTGCAAGCGCTGCTTTTGACTACAAAACGTGAACTCATGGTGTTACATGTGTGACCCAGCTTTTTGTTGTCGCCTAACTGAATAAACCAGGTAGGAAAATAATTAACATATGACTTCTCCAGCACACTGGGTCAGATTTCAGCAAAAATAACTTTTACAGCAGCTACGGCAACTCTCTAGGAACATTTTACACCAAAAGCAAAAGCACAACAAATACAGAAGCGTCTACTACACCTGAGACATGTCAGTCAAGAAAAGTGACGTCTGGAAGTACTTCGACAAAAGTGATGAAGTTAATGTACAGTGCAAGACATGCAGCATTAAACCTGCATACCACATATATACTAGTTTGATGCTTAAAGCACAAGGAGAAAAGAGCACGAGGAGAAAAGAGCACGAGGAGAAAAGAGCAGAGACAAAGCATCACGTCATTTGCTAGCCCTGTTAGCATGTTGTTGTGAGGAAACTAGAGTGGAGCAGATTAGCCTGCTAAAAACCAAAATGGTAAGTGGAGATATGCTCCCAATAAGTTTTGTGGAGGGAGAAGGCTTCAGAGAGCTGATGGAGTTTGTAAAGCCAGAGTACAAGCCACCATCACAGAGAACAACAGATACAAGAACTGAACAGATGTATGCAAAGTATATAATTACAGTCCCAGAGGTCCATGTCCAACGGACCTTTTTTCTTTTGTTTACAGTTGGAAAAAAAATCCCCCCAAAACTGTGAATACTCATTTATCAGGTAATTTGAGTAATCAATAATCTTTATAGCTGTAATCTAGCACCTCTGGCCACTGATTAAAACGACAAAGCTGACCTTTGATCCTTATGAAGGTACATCAGTTTGCTTTTCTTTTATTAAGTCCTTCAACTCTGAAATACAGGACATCAGTCAGTGCATGCACTGGGTTCTTTATGACTGTACTGTCATTCTTTGGTCCATTCTGAAGGGCTTCACAGCTCTTGTGTTTTACTCCCTAAGCTCAGAGGTTATGTGTGTTTATCACCTGGCTGTGCTGAATACTTGATTCTGATCATTGCACAACTAATGGTGATTATTTCTCAAAAGCAGGAGCAACACCCGGAAAAAAAAACAATTATACATCACATCGATTCAATCCACAGAAAGAAGTCCAGCACTTTTCATCTCTTTCTGTTGACTATGTGGCAAAAGAAATGTCATACAAACTTACTGGTTTCAAAGATGTGCAAACAACCGTAATTCACTTGACTAATAACTCCTTAAAATTTGTTTTTTTTAGCCTGATATAAAGAATACACCTCTGTCAGCTCCAGTGTTACAGTTAGGAAAGTGACCTGGTATAATGGAAACCTTCAGCTGGAGGCATCAGTGGTTATTGAGCTGATAACCGCTGTTGAAACACAGAATGAGTACTAAAGAATGCATCCTAGTTTGTTTTTTTTTGTTGTTGAAATGTCCAAATATCCTCACCAGATCAGCACTTATGAACAGACAGTTGAGAAAGATGCTTCAAGGTTAACAGGGTCGCTCTTTGAACCTTTAAACCATTTAATTCCTGGCATGGCATTTTAAATCCATCTTCTTGCTTTAAATTGCAGATATCTTCAACAGTTGGAACAGTGACAGGCCTTCCAAGACAGGCGTCATCCCCAAGGCTCTGCCTGCCATGCTTAGATTCCACCACCCACCTTTTCACTGCAGCATATGAAGGGGCATCATTCCCTAGTGTTGCTACCATATCAGTATGGATATCCTGAGGTGTAGACCTTTCTTATGCAAATACTGAATCACTGCTCTTTCCGCTATTTTGTCCATTTTACAAAAGTCCCTTGCCTTGTTTACTTTAGAGTGCAACCTCTTCAACATTAAATGACCAAATGACACCAGTCTGCAGGTACACAGCCTTAAACAGTCAGGGAATAGTAGAGCTAAAAAAGGACATCCCTGCTGAACTTCTTCAATACAAGGCTCACAACTTATCAATCAGCCCTCGTATGTGATCAATATTTAATCTGCAATGAAATAAATCAGAGTAACAAATGACCAGCTTGATGACACGGCAACCAAAAATTCTGCTTTAAGTGGATAAATGAATGATTATGGTTTTCCTATCAATATTAAGAATATTTCACCAACAATAATCCCTTGTGGTCGTCTGTGCAGATCCGTTTTTATATGAATGGATGATTCAGACCTGAGGTATGCAGCATTACCATAAGACTATCTGATCAAACTAAATTGTAACTTGGACTTTGTCCGGGTCTCTGTTTTTACTGTCTGTGCTCAGATACTGGAAACAAATCATTATCTACTATTCTGCTGCCTGTGGTTGGACAGATATCCCTCATAAATGAGGAAAAAGTTTATGTGTGATTAGAGTACAGATGGTTTTACCTGCTCTGCGTCCAGGTGGCTCTCTGGCAGGTGGTGGTGGTCTGCTGCCCTGCTGAGAGGATGGAGACGATGAGAGGGGAGGTGGAGGAGCCTGGCTACGTCCCATGCTTCCACCTGCTGATGTGTGTTTTTTGTGAAGGGAGTTCTGCCTCTGTGGCAGCTCTGGAGCTCCACCCCCATCTACCATTGATGGGCCATTAGACATGCCGCCAGATGAGTGTGGCCTGTATGGCGGGGGAGGTGGAGGGGCTGAGGATCCACCTGTTGGTGGTCTGCTGGAAGACGGAGGGGGCCTCACAGAGCTGGAAGGGGTGGGGCCTCTGTTTGGAGTCGGTGGGAGGGGCTTCTCCCTGTTGTGAGCAGAGGAGGAGGGCAGAGGAGGTCCCTTCTGATTAGGGGTTGGGGGGGCGTTGCTGCGGCCGCCTCTGTTAAAAGGTGGAGGAGGAGGTGGGGCTGAGGTGCTGTGCTTCATTCCGCTGCCTGTTGATGAGGAGCTGCTGCTGCTGGAGGGGCGGGAGATGTCAGGGAGGGAGGGGCGGTGGGAGCGCTGGTGCTCTGGAGGGGAAGGTGAGCTGGAGCGTCCTGTTGGGGGGCGAGGGGCTGCAGACCGGGACCCAGGAGGCTTCAAGGCAGATCTGCCTACTGAGCCTCCAGCTGAACCATCTAGATAAAGAACAGAGAAGAAGAAGCATTGATAGAAAAAAAACAAAAACAGAGCAGCTTTAATTTTTAATGTTGAACTGTGTTGAAGAACACGCTGCGTTTCTCTGGTACAATTTTGTTGGAGATTTTCTCTGAAACCATCAAGTTGCACAAAACTTTGGTTTTAGGTTAAATAAGTTTTACAAAAAGCAGAGTTAATTTGCCACATGAAGTTCTTACCAAAATCTCTGAACCAAATCTCATTTTTCACCAAATGCTGCAAGTATTATACGGGTCACTCCGTTGGGCATTTGCACTTCACAGATTCTTACTGTGAATAATTTATATCTATCTATATATACACATGTGTGTATTCCAAGACATATTCCTCGCTCCTCACTGCTTTACCGCCCATCTCAGGTATGTTGGCTTCAAACTCATTTCTTAGCATTTGGGAAGGAGACATTTGCCATTATGTTGCCTGAGCTCTTCTTCGTAACACTTTGTAAACATTAGGATTTCAGCAGCTCAACAGCCTAGGCTCCCATTTGTTGTATTTTTTTTGTTTCATGCAGCAACAAACTTTTTAAATGGGTGACAAACTGATGTGTCTGTCTGCACTCCTGACTTATCACCTGGACTATTCCACAATGGAGCCATGTTGTTGTCATACCAGCAGAATGTGGTTTAGCATTGTCTTGCTGAAATATGTGAGGTCTTCCATGAAAACAGACATTGTCTGGATTAGGGCTGCAACGATTAGTCGACATAATCGACAACGTCGATTACACAAATTCGTCGACGTGAAAAAATCAGTGTCGACACGTCGTGCTATTGTTGTTGTAAATAAAAATCACACACGGACCGCTTTTTGCGTCATGCAGCTGTAACTGCAGTACACTACACTGTAGTGACTACAGGTAGTGCTGGAGGCAGAATCAGAGTCGGCGTCAGACAAAATTCAAGGGGGGGGGGGGCATCAAGACAACAGCAGGGGGGCACAACGTCTTGATCATGACTGGATTTATTCTGTATAGCTATGTCTATGATAGCCATTTAAATACACATCAAAAATCACTCAACAGATTGTACAAAGTTCAAATTTACGCCCACAAGAAGGCACTAAACCACAGCTGAGAGTCACGCATCTCTCTCTCTGCTCTCCCTCCGGTGTGCACACAACTATGCTCGCTTTAGCGCACCAATATTAAACACATTAAGCAGCGATTAAATACGAAACGTTCACGTTAACAAGGAAACCCAAACGGTAACAGAACTTTAAAGGTACCTCTAATTTAGAGGGGGAAAATGAATTCTAGAATGTTAATATTATTTTTTTTTTTCCCGTTCTCGCCCTTGTGAAGTGGGGGGGCACCACCCGCGAATGCTCCCCCCCTTGACGCAGACACCGGGCAGAATCGCTCGCTGCCAGCAAACTCCGTAAACTCCGACCTAAAGTTTCAAGAGTTTGGAAACATTTCACTGAAAATAAACCAATGAAACACATTAAATGCAATCTCTGTGAAGCTCAGCTTTCATTCCATGGCAGCACTACGGTGATGCACGAACATCTTAAACGCCGACACCCCTGAGCCGCTGTGCCAACCCGTACCGCAGAGAGGTGAATTCACAAATAACGTTGATACTTTGAATATATTTTTAAATAATATTGTCACGACCTGGCTTGTAGGCCATGGCAAAAAATGTGAGATAGAGGGTCGCAGTTACCTTTTGCTCACTAATTTCAGCCCCTGTCAAGACGAGCGTTTATACTTAATTGTAAACCCCTTTCACTTACTATGTGATTCAGAGCATATTAAATCGATATTTGAGCTGTCAGAAATGTGTGATAATTAGTTTCAGGTATTTTAAATGTGGTAAACATCGTATGTAATCTTTAAATTGGCAAGAGAAGAAGAAGAAGAAGATAATCGTGACTAATCGACTAATCGAAAAGATAAATGATAGATTAGTCGACAACAAAAATAATCATTAGTTGCAGCCCTAGTCTGGATGGGAGCATATGATGATGAATTTATAACTATTTGTCATTTTACTCTGAGGAGCAATTTTCTGAAAGTGTTGAACTCTTTTCTCACACAGTCTCCCTCAGAGAGGTGAATCTCTTCCTATTTTCACTTCTGAGAGAGTCAGCCTCTCTGCAGTCATGTAACTAACCTGTTGATAATTAACTTCATTAGGAGATGGAGATGTTCCTCCAGGTGACTTTCAGCATTACGCAACTGTTTTCATTCGTTTTGCTGCCCTAACTGTTTGAAATGTGTTGCTGGTATCAATTTTAAAATGAGCATATATTTTCTAAATAAAATCAATCATCTTCTTTCTTGTCTTTGTGCTGTTTTCAATTTAATGCAGGCTTTAAAAGATTTGCAAAGCTTAAAAATCTGTTTTTATCAGTAGTTTACATCTCATCACAAAGTTTAAGCCAGTCTCTTTGCTTTTCTTCTCTGCGGGACGAGTCTCCTTCATTTCACTGAGCCTCATCGTGTGACTCTGCTTTGCTTGAAGGGTTGTATAATAAGAACAAATTTATAACAAATACAACATTTACCTCCAACGGGTCGCAGTTTTGGCACACCTCCCTGGAAAAGACCTCCCAGTCCCATTGGTCCTCCACCTCCAAAACCGCCGCCACTGCTGCTGCTGCCCCCACCACCACCTCCTCCTCCTCCACCTCCTCCTCCGGATTCTGGTGGAATAATAAAACAAATGTTAATAAAGATAAGTCAGAAAGCAGAACTGGAGCTACATTTTAATATTCAAACACAGAGATAAAACAGCAAGGCAGCATTATTTACAGCACATGGACCAGTTTACGAATCCAGCCAAACTGAAGAGCACCAAGCAGTTAACATATGAGTTCATCACAATCACTCAGATCCAAAAACTGTACCTCAAAGAATAAGGACAGAAAATTTTGTGGAGGATGAGACGTACAGCTATATTTAGGCTGTCTTGGATATTTAACTGAATTTGTTAGAGTGACTGTCAAATATATAGCCAAGGCAGAGCATGGTGCCTTGCTCAAGGGTACCCTGGCAAAGCCAGTTAGACCGCTCTTCTTTGGGTTTAAACTCTGGAAAGTCTATAATACACAAATATATCTTTAAACATCTTTACATGTCTGTACTCTGTTTGTTTGTAGCAAATAATGGAGAGTAGTATCAGCAAGAGCAAAAGCAACAATAACAAGTGGTTTGGAAAGCAGTAACTGACCCATACCCACACAAGGATGGAAAGCACCTCTCTGTGTTCGCCTCATAATCTGATATTGTTTCATGTTGAATGACGAGACGACGCCCACAATATTTCATCTGTCTTCTCATGTGTATTTAAACAAATCCCGCTGCAGATCATCAGTCATATGAACTGACGACACAGACGTGCAGTAAAAAAAAAAAACAAACAAAACAAAATGTGAAAGTTCCTGCCTCACTGTCCCCAGGACATCAGGACCCTGTGTGTTTTATGTGTACAATTATTGTTATGTATTACTCACTTTCTATGACGGGTGCACTCCGATCATTGACCACGCCAACCTTCTTTAGTCTGGCGCCTTTGCAGATGTCGGACAGCAGCGCTCCTCTGCCTTTCGCCTCAGAGGAGCTCAGTTTAGGAGGAGTAGTGTTCGCCTGGAGAGGAAGGGAAAGCTCTTTATTTGTCTGGATTTGACACCACACACAGTTTAGAGTCATGTGAACTTTGTTTCTCAGCTTCAGCTCTATTTTATGGACTGCTTTTACTTCTCCAATCCCTGAAACTGCAGCTTTAACCCCCTTCGCTGTTCGTGCCAGTTAAAACACAAACAGGGAACATGATCATTGAAGAATTTTTATTTTATTTATTCTTTTCTTATTAAAAAGACTCCAAATTTCAAAGAAAGTCTCAGTCATTCTGTTCACTGACCTCATTGAAGGTTGGGGGAGGCGGGGGTCCAGGGGGAGGAGGGGGAGGGGGAGGAATAGGCATCCTGTCCCTCTGTAGGCACCTCTGTGTGGGAGACCAATGTCTTCACCGTCTCAGCTGGGACGACACACGACAAGTCCTGAAAAATAACAGATATATTCAGTGAATGAGCCACAAAATGATCCTTCACACTTGAGAACATTTGTACCTGCGCAGCCAAATGGACTGCTTTGGTTCGGATGTCGGGTTTTAAAACGTAACTGCTGAAACGATCTCAGGTGTACGATGAGGTGTAAATTCTCCTGTGGCGAGCAGACATGTAGAGCTCCTTTACTAGAAATGATGAAAGCTTTACTACATGACAGCAGAGAAGCACAGACTGCAACATCTTCTGCCAGTTACAACTTCTGATCGGTCAAAGTCTGACTTGCCAGCCTCTTTTTCTTTCTTAAAAAATAAATAAATAAATTAAACTTTCCTTTTGTTTTTCTTGAACGTATATCTGATTTTTTGCCCATGATAGAAGACTGACTGTTCTGTATGGGAAACTTTGAGTCTGACCTCCTGTTTCCTGTGTTATTTTGTATATTATTACCATAAATTGTGGTGAAAATGTCTTTATTTTTGTGAAGTCAAAATAATGAATTTATCTTCTGTTCTTAGGATGGAGTGTCTTTAAATTACTCATTTTCTACATGTCAGCAGAGTTATATGGAGACTGAAGAGAACAACTGGCTCAAATTGAACATCAGAGTACAGTGTCACATTTACTTTCTTGATTATGTGTTCAATGTATTTTTTAATCATTAAATTGTGAAAATGTCCATCAATGTGTCCCCAAGCAAAGTTTTTCATCATCGTGTTTTGTATAGATATTACACAAAATATATGCATATTCTGGGCGCTATCAAAGGGAACGAAAGAAACCAGAAAAAATTGACATCCAAGAAGTTGGAACCTAAAAGATGTGTCTGTTTCTTCCATCATAGCGTCCCCTAAACCAAATGATCCATCACCAAATAGTTGGGTCTGGGTTCAAGAGAAAACAGAGTGTAGCGCAGGATGCCAACTTGTTTCGCTTCTTCACAGAGGAAACAAACAGCTGATCCCAGCAAGCTGTAAAAGAAGGCATTCTCAGGAGAGAAGAGCAGTTACTGAAGCAGCTCCTTGGATACACCAGAGAGGAAGAAGATGGGTGTTTTAAAAAGAATCTCCAGCACAACAACCAGGGACTGATGAAGTGTTGCCCTAACTATTTAAATCTCTTTCTTTGACTCATTAACAGCTAGAATAAAAGAAAGGCTACAGGCTGTCGTTGGACTGATCCTGAGAGCTATAAGAGAAGCATTTTTTTTTACAGTTTATCCAATTCCTCTGGTTTCTTTTAGCACTTTAGAGTCTGGATAGTACAGACCAATCAGAAATCAGCAGGTTTTGGTGTCAAAAAAGTCAACATGGAGCGCAAAAGCATGCAGAATCTAACATTACAGCTACCTGCACCAGAAGGCATAAGGAGTTATGCTCAGAGGGTTAAACTACTGTCAAACGACAGGCAATAGATTACAAAATTGCATTTTTGATAACAAAGAAATTCGGTAAATTTACACTTCATAAGAGTGTAATTTTATACTTACAACACAGGGGTCTCTTTTAAGGGCATGTTAAGTGATAATAATGATGCCCAAATCTGACAAACTACAAAACTGAAAGGAAAATTTTGACTTGCAAAAATGTTGTGAAGCTGCCTCACTGTGTGCACATTTGTCAGACCAGTTGCACACCTTTCAGAACAGAAACATCATTTGCATCAGGACATCTGAAAATGAAAGGGGCTAACAGGTGCATTTTAACCCACCTGTGCTTATTTGATTTCAGCTTAAACACAATCTTTGTAGAAAAAGCTTAAAGAAGTAATGAGGGGCACTGTTGCTCAAAAAGTCCAAGTATGCGCCCCAAGGTTACAGTTCTGACCCCCCATTTTTTTCTTCCTACGTTGCGTTCCTACGCAATAAACGTAAAAACTGCTCCCAAAATATGACTCGAAAATAAATGGGATAAATGTTTTTAAGTTGGAGAATAAATAAACAACTTTGATAAAGACTAATGGACACACACCTTGTGATGTACCACTAAAGATTTATGTGTGTTTCTACAATGAAGATACTGACCACTCAGCCGTTCATGCACATTGGAGGGGGGAAAAAGGCAAGAAAGTCTCTCCTGGGGATCAACAAGATTTTTTTTAAAGAATTTGTTTAAAGAACACCCGTCAACGAGTTTGTAGTTGCTATTTGCCTGTCTCTATTTACCCGTCCTTCTTAATTATACCGAGAATACACCTGTTCCTGAAACAGCTAAAACGTGTAATCCATGCATACTATACTGACTGAGGTCACTGGATCTCCCCAAACCAGTTAGCAGTCTGGGCCAACTGTTGGCTCATGCAGGCTGTGCTGGCTCTCGCACCCCACCTCACCCTTCACTGCTGCTCCATTCCTCAGGCTGCCTGGCTGAGAGTCATGCAGGTTTTCACTCATAGAAACCAAAGGAATCTCACCCAGCAAGCTCTCCAGTCAGTGAGTGACGTGGTATAAACGCAAAGACACAGCAGCAGAGACAAAAAATCAGAGTCAGGGGGTTTAGACCTTTTTCTGGAGGTTAAAGAGACACTAGATTCAACAAGTCTTTGAAAGCATTAAGCTCTTTGTTAATCAGCTCAATGTCGGACTAACTGTCCCTGCTGCAAACACTCCTCCCCTGGTTGGAACTAATGATCATTGTTGATTAATCTGCCAAAGTCACTGCCAAAGTTAAAGTTCCTGAAACTCACTGAGACGCTCTCATGTCTAGATGTTTTATCTAAAACTATCTAGAATGTTTAGTTTTCAAATAAAGATGGGAAAAAATCAGCAAATACCAACATTTAAGGCGTTAAAATCTTTGAATTCAATGTCTCCCAAAAACTGTCAATCTGATGAATTGGGACTCAAAAAAATGGGAATAGACAGTTAATTTTGAAGTCAACTTCACAAATATCTCTGAATGATGTCACCGTTTGAAAGTAAGATGAAAGACATAATATCCACTAAAGAGGATAAAAAAAATTACTTAAAAAGGAATTTAACACAGATTTTGTCCCCACTGCCATTACCAGGTCCTGATACTTCTCTTATGTTTGCCTTGATAACAGAGCTGCACACTGTTTATTTTTAGTATACGAAAATAACTACAAATTCAAAAAAATAACGAAAGATGTCTTCAGTTAATTCCTTTTTTATAAGTCCAGCTAGGATTATTGTAGGGCTGCAACGATTAGTCGACATAATCGACAACGTCGATTACACAAATTCGTCGACGTGAAAAAATCAGTGTCGACACGTCGTGCTATTGTTGTTGTAAATAAAAATCACACACGGACCGCTTTTTGCGTCATGCAGCTGTAACTGCAGTACACTACACTGTAGTGACTACAGGTAGTGCTGGAGGCAGAATCAGAGTCGGCGTCAGACAAAATTCAAGGGGGGGGGGGCATCAAGACAACAGCAGGGGGGCACAACGTCTTGATCATGACTGGATTTATTCTGTATAGCTATGTCTATGATAGCCATTTAAATACACATCAAAAATCACTCAACAGATTGTACAAAGTTCAAATTTACGCCCACAAGAAGGCACTAAACCACAGCTGAGAGTCACGCATCTCTCTCTCTGCTCTCCCTCCGGTGTGCACACAACTATGCTCGCTTTAGCGCACCAATATTAAACACATTAAGCAGCGATTAAATACGAAACGTTCACGTTAACAAGGAAACCCAAACGGTAACAGAACTTTAAAGGTACCTCTAATTTAGAGGGGGAAAATGAATTCTAGAATGTTAATATTATTTTTTTTTTTCCCGTTCTCGCCCTTGTGAAGTGGGGGGGCACCACCCGCGAATGCTCCCCCCCTTGACGCAGACACCGGGCAGAATCGCTCGCTGCCAGCAAACTCCGTAAACTCCGACCTAAAGTTTCAAGAGTTTGGAAACATTTCACTGAAAATAAACCAATGAAACACATTAAATGCAATCTCTGTGAAGCTCAGCTTTCATTCCATGGCAGCACTACGGTGATGCACGAACATCTTAAACGCCGACACCCCTGAGCCGCTGTGCCAACCCGTACCGCAGAGAGGTGAATTCACAAATAACGTTGATACTTTGAATATATTTTTAAATAATATTGTCACGACCTGGCTTGTAGGCCATGGCAAAAAATGTGAGATAGAGGGTCGCAGTTACCTTTTGCTCACTAATTTCAGCCCCTGTCAAGACGAGCGTTTATACTTAATTGTAAACCCCTTTCACTTACTATGTGATTCAGAGCATATTAAATCGATATTTGAGCTGTCAGAAATGTGTGATAATTAGTTTCAGGTATTTTAAATGTGGTAAACATCGTATGTAATCTTTAAATTGGCAAGAGAAGAAGAAGAAGAAGATAATCGTGACTAATCGACTAATCGAAAAGATAAATGATAGATTAGTCGACAACAAAAATAATCATTAGTTGCAGCCCTAGATTATTGTAAAACCCACACATAAATTTACATTTCCATTCAGAAAGGTGTCGTCATTTAGTTCAACATTTACATTCGGTCACAGATGTAGTCTTAGAAATGTAGCGTAAAGAAAGCAGGAAAAACAGTGGATCCAAAAGCTTCAAAGGATGATAAAAGCTTTTTCTACAACAGACATGGGCATGAATTCTGCCATCTTTCCATTTTTTTGGCCTCCCAAGAATATTTTTCTTTCATTTTGAGGTTAAAAGTTTGAAGCTTCGGTGCAGCAGTTTTAGTTTTAAATTCTTTATCGAATAGGTGGTATTGAACGCGGCTCTATTTGCATAAACATAATACTGCATTTATTGTGAGTAGCTATTGAACAGTTTTTGCTTTCTTGTTTAGAATAATTTCAAACTAGTGGAATTTTAGTTATAGGGCTGCTAATAAAAAGGTACTGTGTTTGTTTCCTGCCACAAATTGTGCTCCATTCTTTGACTGGCTCTAATCTAATTTTTGAGATAGACATTCAGACATCCAATTAGATATTATTGCTGGTTTCTCTACTTATATAAATTTAAAAATTAAAAATAAGATTTGATCTTGTACCTGATGTCTTGTGCCTGTCTCAAATAGAGGCAGGGTGACTTTGTAGATTGATAAAGGAAAGTATTTTACTCTAGTAAAGGAAGTATTTGCCCTCTGCCACCAAACAGATCAATTCCCTGATGACCACAAAGGTGAGCTAAAAGAACTTATTTTAAACAGTTGTTTTGCATTTGCATTGCATTGCTTTTGGTGTGAAAATCAGAGATTTTATTTTTGGGCCATATCGCCCAGTTCCAGTGCTGAATGTTTCTTTGTTTCCAGATGTTAGAAACAAAGAGATAACAGATTGAATATACATAAAAATGCAGTTTTTCATGTATCTAGGCCTGGGACAATAATCAATATATCAGTTGATTGCACGATAAATGAAAATTAACTCAATAATTTTGCTGGCTTCGATTTATATTGCCAAGTGTGTATGCTTGTTTTCCTCTAGATGACAAGACGATTCACTCTGTGCATCAGTTTCAGCACCTGGGCATGTTTGGTCTATAGTAGAATGAATGGAGTGAACCCTCTTATCAGTCATCCACTCTGGTGCCTTTGCAGATGTCGGACAGCAGTGGGGGGAGGCGGGGCTAGCATACACGCTTGCGCACACACACAGAGTGCAGCAAGTAAGCCTGAGGAGTAACTCAAGGTAACGTAGTAGAAATTAGGAGGAAAAAGGATGATTGCAAAGCCAAATAGCACAGCCCTGGTGTGGGAATATTTCCAATAGGGATGCATGATATATCAGCATTAATATCGGTATTGGCCGATGTTTGTCATTTTTTAACATATCGGTGAAAATAAAAGACGACATTTCTTATTGACCATAACAGAAATATTAATATCGGATTTTGTTATCAGCCAAAATTTCCCATCAGCGTATCCCTAATTTCAAACTTGTTCATTCCAACAGAATGAGCAAGGTGAGCCCATCGACACAGACGAGCCAGTATGACAAATTTCTTAAAAGTGGTGGCAACAAAGAAAGGCGACACAACAAACTTGCATGCCCATCTAAAACACAACCACCTGACACAGTTTTCACCACTGGGGAAAAAACTGCATCTCAGTAGACATAGCCTTCGTCTCCACAGTCAACACTCACTGAGGCGTTTGCGTGACAAAGTCAGTATAAACAGAACAGCACAAAATGGTGCACACTCACAGAAAGTGTAGTTCGTTACATTGCAAAAGAAAAGCTGCACTTTATTGCAGTTGAAAAGCCAGCATTTCGAGAAAGGCTGCAAATGTTTGACAGACAGAGTGAGAAAATACATATCACAAAGAGCAATTCCAGAACTTTACAACAGAGTGAAATAAAAAGATTATCAGAAACAAAAAATAGAAATTAGTTTGTAATTAGGAATAAAAGTTTATTGCATTTGAAAGGGTGTACTTGAATTATTACGATATATTATCATTACATTAGTGGTTGACTGGGTCTCAAAATGTTGACAATAATTTCATTTATCAGCAATAGTTTGTGGGCCAATATACTGTCCAGCAAAATGTGTTATTGTCACAGGCTTACATGTCTCTTAGGGATCATGGGACGATATGTTTTCTCCCGATTCGATTCTTTTACATTTTTTGGGGCGCGGATTCGATCTAGATTGCAATTCTTAGATATTGCAGATTCTTGCAATTTTTTCATCCCATATTTAACACCAGCCTATGGGAAAAAGTTGAATGATGATGATGATAATGTCTACAGACTGTAATAGGAAATGTATTCCCCCAAAAAATGAACATCACATGTGCGTCAGTGGCATAGACTGTATATAGAATGGACAGAGTGGCTCCACCTTTTATCACTGTACAGTTTTGAAGCCAAAAAGTCTATGGTCAGTAGTAGTAGTAGTTTTAAGATGTTTAAGATGTCTGATATCATATTACGTGATAGTCAAAGAAAAAACATTTCACCCTCTATTGGAGAAAAGATGTATTTTTTTTTTCAAACCAGCTTATATCAAAGACTAAAATTAAGGCTTTAAGTTAGGAAAAGGATTTTTCAACAAAACAAAAAAAGGTAAACAGAAAAAGAAAAAAAAAAAAAGACTTTAAAATTGTAGAACAAAAAATTGTGATACTTATGTGAATCAGTTTTTTTCTCCCACCCCTGGTATCTATACCCATTAAAACCATATACATCAGACAGCTATACTGATAAAAGCAACAGGTCCTGATCTTTGACCCCAATAATCTGTTTAATCCTTTCCATCAAACATCCCAGCGCAGGCTCAAAGTAGGTCAAGATCATGATGTTTGGTTCACAGTAAAGCTCTGCACCAAAACAATTTGTAAACAATGAAGTAATGGTGGCTTAAAATTAAGTTTCCATGCAGAAACAACGTGACGCTGCACAGTCAGAAATACAACAAGGGAGGGAGGGCTGTATGAGGAAGTCAGATGCTTTTGTGGTCAAGGAAATACAGTCAGATAAAGGCCAGCGGATGTGTGTGTGTGTGTGTGTGTGTGTGTGTGTGTGTGTGTGTGTGTGTGTGTGTGTGTGTGTGTTTGTGTCTTTCTAGGATTTGACGCTCTGATAGTCCATGATTGTGAAAAAACACCTTTCTTTGAGTCTTCACAAAATCTCAGGACATGTTTTGCATTTAGCCATGTCTAAAAACATAAAGGTTGTTCAAAGGAGAGCAGGAGTTTACTGAGCAATACAATAAACCATGTGACATTATCCTCAGTAAAACAGGATTTCACAGGCATGTTAGGATATTGGTCACATCTGATGAGAGTTTTTCCCTTTCAAATAAAAAGTCAGAGTCCAAAACGATTGATGAAATTCAAAGAATGGAGTCTCTTTTGAGTCTGCATTATAGGTTATCTTTGTAAAGATTGTGTAAGGTTTGAACAGTGGTATTTTTTTTAAACATAACTATTGCTGCCTTTTCACTCACAATGAGATTTTGGACCGTAAAAACAGTCAATTTGGATGAAATCCTAACACCGCCCCAATGTGGTGTAGTGTACTGTTACGCTTTACTTTAAGAGTTAGCTACTTAATGATTCGATACATGTAACTATTGGACAAGCAGTTTATTTCATAAGCTGCTAATGTCTTTTTTAGCGTTTGGTTGGAGCTACAACAGGATTTAACAGGCCCAGACAGGTTGCTCCAGCCGCTCCCAGGTAAACTCCACTGGATCAAACATACCTGCTGGCACTAGCTTAAACTTAGGTGGAGTAAAGTTAGCTTCAACATCCAACTTACCCTGGCTCGCAAAAGAGGACGTTTGGTAGTCCCGTCCTCCTAACCACATGAATGGAAAGTGCTGTTGTGGCAATCTTCCGTCCGAGCTCAGTGAGAAAATCTAGGATGGGAGGGTGCTGGAAAAACACCAAAACATCCACTCAGGTTAGCCGGCTAACGTTAGCTAGCTCTCGACTAGTGGCGGTTAGTCCGGAGCCTAGCAGCAGTTAGCAGGTTAGCATTGGGCTGTTTACTTTCCAGCTGTCAGTGTCAGCGCAGTCCGGCTGGCTCTGAATTTCGTTAAATTACAGCTTTCTGCGATGAGTCAGCGCTCACAGAAAACCACTGAAAGCGTAAGGAGTCACTTTTAGGAGCTTCGCGTAGCCACTGAAAACTTTACCCGCACTCCTGACCTGCAAGCACAGCCATACTCCCCGCTGACACCGCTCGGTTTTATCGGTCCCTGCTCAGAAACCCGGAAACGGGACAGGCCGACACAAAATGGAGGCAGATCTGCGCTATGTTTAAGTGCTATCGAAAACTCCACCGTTCATACTCCAAGGTTGCACTTAGATAACAAAAAGCAATTACAGGAAACATCCTACAGGCTCCTTTTCAGTTAGTTACTCATTTGTACTTACTTGTACTTATTTTGTTCTAGTGTATATTGTATTTTTTTCTTTTTTTTTTCCTAAATTCTAGTTATGTGTCCTTATCTTAAGTTCCTGTTATTACTTTATTTTCATTATATTATTTTTATTATTATATTTGCACTTTAATTGTTGTGAGCTGCTGTGACAAATATTTTCCCCATGGAAGCTCAATAAAGAATATTCTATTCTATTCTATTCTATTCTATTCTATTCTATTCTATTCTATTCTATTCTATTCTATTTTATCTATGCTATTCTGTTCTGCTCTATTCTACTCTATTCTATTAAATAAAATTTGATTAACACTTCTACCAAGCCTAGACAATCTAATAGTAAGATTAAGATTTAATTTGCGCCAAATGGAAAATAATTCTGAACATAATACCCCCCCCCCCAAAAAAAAAAAAAAAAAAAAAAAAAAAAACAACAACAACAAAAAAACCTTTTACTCATCAGATATTGCATTCATAAAATCATATTTTCCCCCACATAAAACCCCCACATAAAAAATAACATCATAAGCTTCTTCCCACAAGATCATAAACATTGAAATTATGCGCACATGAATTTGACTGGTTCTTTTGAGATAATCCTGTCAGCTGATACATGAGGAAATTGTACTGCATGCATAATATTACCTCCGTCCCAAATTAAAATAGTTTCGTGATGATAAATGGTCCACAAGATAACTGTATTTCGAGCACAATATATTAACCATAAGGTAATTGTATTGTGCACACAAGATAATTTATTTCCAGAAACAACTTTTGCACAAATGTTTATAACTTGTGTCCACAATCCTGTATGAAAAAAAATATTGGACAAAATTTAGGTATCAGAGCTGATGTTTTTAATAATTAGTGGTCAGGGAATTTTTTGAATGATGTAGATTTTTTTTTTAACCAATTTAGGTGCAAAAAACAGGAAACAAATACATTTAAAGACAAAGAAAGCTGTCAGCCTGTCGAGATAAGGTCCACCTTCACCTTCAGTCTAACTGCCAAGATGCTACATGGCCAATCATTATTTCAGATGAGCATGCATTCCTTGCTGTTGGAACAATTCCAGGCTCTGGTATGATTTGGTGCATGTCTCCATCTCTCCATACTTTCAGTCTTTCTCAAGCTTCTCAGTTTAATTGGAAAGTTCTGGTTAACTCTTTTACTATTATTTTACTCTTTTACCCCTTTTACTATTGGTTCATTTTTGATGAATAACAGCTCGCTAGCTAATATCCTTTTTTACAGTTTTATTCTGTTAACACTGAAACTTTGTTACAACTATACTATACTAACATTAAAAAATACAGCTTAATTCCCATAATCTTTTTTTATTCTTTATTTTAGTTTTTATTTATTTTCATTTTTAATTGTTGGGTCTAATCGTCCGTCATTCTGTTGTTGTAGTCCTCTATATTACTTCCAACTCTGAATTTTTTTTTTGAACCAGACAAGAATCAGGTGACTTTACAGTGACGCCTGCGCAGAGCGCTCTTTGACACTTCCTGTGAAGATGGCGCTGCGCATAGGTGCGGGGCTATGGAGGGCATGCAGCAGGTATATACCCAAACAACCTCTCTTGTTCCCCACTACCACCCGAATACAGAGCACCGTGAGCGGGGACCTACTACCCCGGACCTCCCTGTCTAGTCCACCGTGGCAGAACCAGACGGCCCCGGTTACATTGGAGGAGGAACGGAGCCGACACGCCGCAGTGGTGAACACCGTGAACCAGGTTATCCAGCAACAAGATTTCGGCCGACTATTCGCCGTGGTTCACTTTGCTGGCCGCCAGTGGAAGGTCACTGACGAAGACCTGATCCTCATCGAGAACCACATCGAGGCTGAATGCGGGGAGCGGATCCGGATGGAGAAGGTGCTGCTGGTCGGTGCAGAGGAGTTCACCCTGATCGGAAGGCCTCTGCTGGGTAAGGATCTCGTCAGAGTCGAAGCCACCGTGATCGAAAAGACTGAATCCTGGCCCAAAGTCCACATGAGGTTCCACAAAAGACACCGGTACCAACGTAAGAGGATCATCGTCCAGCCACAGACGGTTCTGAGGATCAACAGCATCGAGCTGGCTCCCAGACTGACATGATAATATGATGAGGACTGTGACCATCCACACACAGACTGACTGTTGGGTTTTGAATATTTAAAATGTAAAAAAGCATTCATGTTACGGCGCTTTTTCATGTTTTTCAGTGTTGTTTTAATTCTGCCAAAAAACCACCGAGACTCTATGGAGGCAGTTTACTTCTGTAAATAAAGCTAATCTTTTGCAGAAGACTTGCTTGTCTTTCCTTTTTTTGTTAAACAGAAGAGTTTTTGGAATACTTAGTCTGTCAAAGTAATTGCGGAAATTCCAGGATAATCACAATATCTGATATCTGGCAAATTTTAAAATAGAAGGCAATTTTGCAACATTTTATCAATTTTAATCAAGTTAATACAACACTAATTTGAATCAGAATGTTGATAAATTGCCATATCAATATTGTGTCCCTTTCCTGTTCCAAAGTGTAAGTCCTGAGAAATATGCATTCCTGATCTTAAACATAGGTAAACACATGTCTTAAGAAGTGCTTCTTGCTCTTCTACATCATCACTGAGGAGACTATTTGGGTATTAAGCATCACTTTTGGCTTTTAATTTTCAGCAAATTATCACTATACTTGGTTTATTAATATTTTATTTGAATATTAACAAGCTGAAAAAACTCTTTGTGATCTCAGGGTTAAAATTCAGTCATTTTTAAGTCCAGATTAACAATATAAAGCAATTCAAACCAGTGCTTTCATTTCTAGATGTTACAAAATGTACATATGATCTTGATTTTTAGATTTCTTTAATTAAAGGATACACTGCTACACCAGATCAACCTGAAACCATGGCTAAAATGAAACAGCTTCAAAGTACTTATTTTGTGAAATGCTTGGTTTAATCACAGTGATGTTATTTTTTTATCACAGTGGCAGCAAAGACAGGAAGACACAGGCCTAGTTTCTTCTTTTTATAGCAGAATGTTGTTCTGTAGTCTACATTTCCAGCCAATACCACAAAAAGTATTCCCATTTAGGTTTTAAATTGTCAAAATATGAAAACTGGTAAAGATTAAAAGATTCGGTATTTTAAAATCTGTAAATAAAGAACACAAGGACATCAATCCTATGGCTCCATCAGCTTGATCATCTTTGCTTCTAGGACCAAAATGTCTCACCAGCTTAAGATGCAAGGGCTTATTTGAGCTGTATTTTGTTTTTACTACACTATGAGGGAGTGGTAGTGGAGAGTTGGGGGGTTCATTCTGATATTTTATACTTTTGAAAACACTGCAAACATATCACAAAGTACATTAATTGGTTAGGCACTGTTGAATAGCTGCTATAAGTATTATATTTCAAAATCTGCTGAGAAATCTTTCTCCAAACATCAGTCTTTTTCTCCTTTAATATAATATCACAGTAGTTTCTACCCTAAATTTAAGTTACCTGGAAATGCTTCCAGCAATTTTTCTCAAGAATCTCTGGAAAAAATGATTTCTGATTCTTTGTCAAGTTCCTCCCCACACAGTTTCTCCAAAGACTCAAATAATCAACTATCACATTTTTTTTCTTCTGGTTCCACTTTGTCAAATCTGAAACAAAAGATCCAACAAGACAAGATTTCACCAACAGTCTGCATGACAGCAGCTTTATTAAGAAACCTGATTAAATTGACAGCAGAGGACCAGTCTGAAGGCACTGTTGAACATTTCTGTTCAGTGGTCACAACTTTTTTTTTTCTGAACTGAACTGAACTCAAACACAGGATCAGGAGCTTGTCCAACAGGCAAAAAAAAAAAGAAAGAAAGAAAGAAAAGAAAGTGAGCAGAAAACACCAAATTAAAGACTGATAGAAATGTATTTCTAAACACTGTGGAGTCAGAATAATGAAAACATTTTTAATAGCTCCATCTTTAACCGACTGTTTAAATCATACATCTGATCATGAGAAAAGATTTCTTAAAATGTCCAACTTCTGAATGGAGTTTGACATTTCTACCCTCCTTACGAAATGATAAAATATTCTCTTATGAATCATAGCGGGAAAGCTAAATCGCCTACACCTGTCAGAGCTGCAATGCAGGAAACCTATTTTCAAAACAAAATTTCTAATATAATTTTTAAAAGTCCAATGAGAATTGTCCAAAATATCGACTCCTCCTCCTGAAAGTCCTCCTCTGCTGCCTGAGGAGATTTCTTCGGTGTGTGACTGTCTTCTGAAGTGAATGAGCCCTTATCAAATGGATCCTGGTGCACGGTCTGATCATAAAACACCCGCATTTCAAACTCGCTTTCCTTGTATGATGGATGCCCGTAGATGCCGATACCCACAGGCCTGGCAAAGTCCTTTGGCACCACCACCACATCCTGTCCACAGGTGACTGACTGCAGCTTGTACGTGTCAAAGCTTGGTCGCAGGGTTTTGTCCGACACATAGAGGTCCGCGTCTCCTTTGAGGCTCTGCATGTGCAGGATGATTCTGCCATCGTGGTTGAGACGCAGGTAGCTGTAGTTTCCGGCACCAATGTGGCCCTGGACCACGTGGAGCAGCACCCACTCCTCGGGGATGCCGTCGTCCTCTGAGGAGTTCAGGAAGCCTCTGACCTGGGACAGCAGGAGGGCAACGAGCAGAGCGCTGCAGCTCAGCATCATGATGAAGGCATCTGTCAGTCAGTCACCGCCTGGACGACACCAGACAGCCTGAAAAAAAAGAAAAGCAACCCTTTAAAGCACACAAAGAGAGAAAAGGGACCACAGAGACTTACATTAACATCTGACAATGACCGTAGAATTTCAGATATAATGAAGAAAGAATTTTGTTGAGCTTAAAGATTGAACCATCGACAGTGTAACACATGTCATCTCTGTGATATTCTTCATTTGTTTCTGAAGTGAAGTTTTAAGCCTATAGTCAGAAGGTGCAATATTTGAAATGCTGACTCTAACTTTGGTCGGGCTAGTATGAAGCAAAAAGGCAGAGTTGGGGTGGGCTTTAAGCCTCCTTGCTAAAAGCGAGTGTGTGCGTGTCAGTTCAGGGGGTTGTGCATCTATTGCATAGACTGTATAATTAATGGACGTAGTCTCCGTGACGTCACCCATCTGTTTATGAAATGGATTTCTGAGGCAAAATTGCCAGTGCGGCCTTATTGGAAAGGAGACGGGCTTTGAATCTCCACAGTAACAGCCATCGGGCACCCGGCAGTCACATGAGCTGAGCTGTGCCTGTGATTGGACAAACTGGCGATCTTAATATTGTTGAAACTGCTGAGTTAGAAAAAAATTCACCCATGTACAGTGCATGCCGTTAGCAAAATCAGCAATTCAGACAGGAAACATTCTTTGTACAAGGCTGTAAATATGCCTATTTTGGCCGTGAAAACAGCATTTTTTTGGCTTGGTGTATATGTGACTTCCGGTAGTCCCAGAGCCAGCCTCAAGCAAACAGTTGAGGAACAGCAGACTTTAGCAACACCCCCCCCCCCCCCCCCCCCTTATTGTGTGCTGACAGAGACATGAGCTATTCAGACTAAATTTCCCTTTGAACTAGGCTTAACATGTTCAGTTTTGCTCGAAAGATTGGGTCTTTGAATGGGTCTGTATGTGGTTTCCGGTACTTCTGAAGCCAGCCTCAAGTGGTCACTTAAGGAACTGCACTTTTTAACACTTCAGATTCATTTCTCACTGCCTAAGGTTGCCACTTTATTGAAACAGAAAGGTTTCAAAACACTACTTGATTGTTGTCATGTCACTGTGTCACTACCAGGAAAAGGTTACCTAATATCCATCTATCACTGCCAAGTCAACACAGCCAGATAGACCTGCTTATCAGGCCCATATTGAGCAACACTTCCTGTCCCCTCAGACTGCTAACAACACAAGATCACTACACTTTATGTCAGTGATGTCATTTCCTCTTTTAACTGACCAAAACCATAACCAAGAGGCTACCTACTGTCCATCAGTAGTAAAGTGAGTGTTGTTCTGTTACAGGCCTGCCAGTAAATATCAGTCAACCTAATACCAAAACACAGCATGACATAAAAGGATATTAAAGTCCATGATAACCATTAAAAAACAAAGGACTAAATTATCAAAATCATTAGTGCATAGAAATTAAATGAAATCTTATAAGATTACAATTTTAGTTAGTTTTTAATTACAAGATTATTTAAAATAAACAAAACTGTGGCATAAAAATGTTTTTGGTTTCATCTATAAATGTTTCTGTACAGTTATTGTATTGAGGGATTTTTATCTACTTAATGACACAAGGACACTGACAGACACATAAACATTGGTTGTAGTAGTAGTCCTAATTTTGTATATAAATTTATTTTTTCAAATGATAAAGCCCCAATACCAAAAAGAAAAGAGTTGTGTCATGAAAAATACCACACAGAAGATTCTGAAGTGTTCAGCAGCTATAATACTATGCTACATCAGGTCAGTTTGACATTTCACTCAATAAACTCCACTAACTGGTCTCTGTGTTCACAAACATTAAGGCCCCGTTTAGTGTTAGTAAAAGAAGACGTGACACAACAGTGGTAAACATGCCCCAGTCAAAAGTTTTTTAAGACATGCTGCAGACATCAATAAAAAAAAAAAACAGAGGATTTAACGATTTGCAAACCATCAAAATCTGACTGGGACTGAATAATTTTCTCAACCAAGGCAAGTGTTCCATATTACAAAAATAAAACTAAAGTATACTAAACTTAAGTTATCTTTAAAAAAAGGGAAAAATCTATTTAAACTAATTCGAAATAGAAAGCAGAAACTAATAAAACTAAAAATATAACTGACGAAAATTTCAAAATAATTGGCTGGAACGAAAGGAAAATACATAAGGGGAAATATGGCATCAAAGATAAGGTCACCAACTAAATAACTAACCAAATTTAATCTTCATCCTTTCAATGGCAAGTTAAAAAGATTTTTTATAGCAACCACTACAAATTCCCCCACCTCGCATACTAACATTGAATTCATTGAAACCTGCGCCCTGGAATTTGCAGATAGCAGTTACCTGACTTTAAATAATAAATTCTCCACGTGGACGATTGAACTGGTCTTTGTCACCAAAACAGTATCCTAAAAGTTCATCTTTATTTGTTCTTTAACAATATTAACCGCGAAAATGACCCACAACAAACTCTTGAGATAATAATGACATGACCCTTGGAACAACCTATTTAACACGGTTTACAACGAAGAACACCTGCCAGGGTATAAAACATCAAGTCACCTAAACACGTTGGCCTCCTCACAGTAATAGCTGAGTGTGAAACAATCCATAGATTAGTGACTGGTCGAAAGAAAAGCCCCTCAGCGGCTATAAATAACTTACTCGGTGAGTCTGACCTTTGATACCAAGAAAAATTGTTCTCTGAAATTGTTGGGGTGGTAATCTCTTTAACATTCAGCTCTATGGATAAATAAACAGAGTTATTTACTTTTCAACAAGTCGAGTTTTTCTTTAACAAACAATCAAAACATACAATTCATGTATTTACGTTGTTTTCGTGTTAAAATGCTAACGAGCTAACAAGACACCTGTCCACATTTCCAACCTTAAACGTTAACTCCACAATATTAAATAATGCAGACAAAATACATTCTTGGAAAATAAAAGACATACCTGCTGGATCACATTAAAAAATATACAAAAACAAAACACGAAAACAGCATTAGCCTGAGCTAGCACCCAGCTACTCAACGATAACAGGTTAGCTTCTTTTCTTTAGTTTGCTATCATGCGGCTAACGCTACTGCTAGGTGGCTAGTTCAGTTTGAGCCTTGTATTGTCCCCTTAAGATTTCACAAGATATATACTGCTGAGTCACGAAAATACTTAATAATTAGTTCAAAGTTTAATTACGAAATACATATTAGTAATCTGTTGATAACTCCACTTGGTGTACTCACACAGCTGTCATTCCCTCACCAGCATCTTAGGTCCAAACAGCAACCTGCTGAAACAAAGTTCACTTCTTCATCTTTCCTTTCCTTTCACTCATGACCGAGAACAGCTCACTGGTGCCACCCAACGGTAAGACAGGTAAACTCCATCCATCAGAAGTCTAAATAGAACGGATTGTTTTCATGAAAGAACGTAATTATCATTAAATACACAAGTCTGTTTGTAGATACAAGAATACACAATCCATTTTTTTCTTTTATTTTGCTCGGATGATATCTCTTTTTGTGCCGTTTACAATATTATGTGATGTACTGTAAACTTTTACCCAAGGATTCATAACCCCCCCATTCCAGCATATTAAAGCAGACTTTAAATCACTTAATTCATTTTAATTTAATTTAATTTAATTTAATTTAATTTAATTTACTGAATACTTTTCTCTTGGAATGTGAATAAAGACATGACGTTTGTGAAAGGAGATTAAGAAACTTATCCCAATCAAAAATATTTCACAAAATAGCGCCAATAACCAACAAAAACGTTTGAATGAAAAAAAACTGCCAAAATTTTGTGAATTTTGGCAGCCCCTGTGGACACAGTATCTAGCTTGTAGTACTATTTTGAGCTCTGGTCTTAAATAATTTGCAACAAAATGTCCCTGTAGTTAAATCAATAATAGAGATGTTTTCTGTAGCATTGTTTCTATGTTCAAACATGCCATTTTTATATTTTTATGAGTGAAAAAGGTTTGTAATTTATTTATCATTTATTTATAATGCATTTTGCATAATGCAAGGACCATCTGTTAGGCAGAGTTCAGGATGCACCCCATGTGTGTTAATAAGGAACACATTATTAGACTAAAAAAAAGTCACTCAATGAAAGAGCACTTCTGAGTTGAACAGTGAACAATTTGAGATATGGATTGGCAGTGGAGTAACTGCAGCTCAACCCATAAAGCCAGAACTGCATCAGTGGGTTTTGAGACACCACATAATTCTGTCATTATCAGAATTAACGACATAATGGAGCCACAAGTGGATGTTTATGCCTGGATCAATACATCAGACAAGAGAGCATACACAACTTCTCTTTTACGCACAAGATTATCAGCTTTGCAGGACTTACTTTGATGATCCGTCATGTCTGAATCAGGTTGATCAAACCGTTGTTGAAAACCAAGCCAAAAGTGAGCTGGAATGCTGATTCAAAGAAAAACATAAATTACTGAATCTGGATCATTGTTGTCCAGATTATACCTATAGATTAAACATCAGTAAAGCCCTGCAGAAAAAAAATCTATTCAGACATTAACCAAAGTGTCAGATGTGTAAAATATGTCTTATGACTAATTTTGTATCATCAAGTGTTAGTTTATTTGGACTGCATATTTGCGTTCGTCTTGGGATCACTGAAGTCAAAGCTGTCCTTCCTGACAGATCTTTAAATCAGAAGCACAAAAACATCCCACAGGTTGAACTAAATTCAGCTTCATTAGAAAAAGACAAGAACATTTAATGTCTCTGCACGGTTGACACAAAAATCAAGCAGCCAAACGCTGCCTGAAGGTTTTCTACAGACACTTCATGAAAGCAAAAACATGTAGACATTTAAAATTTCTCTCTGCAATCATCTAAGTCAATCCGTCACCATGTTTTATTCTCATCAGGTGTGACTCAGCTGTTTTATGTATTTACACACATTATTCATCAGTTTAAGTGCTGCTTTAACCGTTTGTAATCCAGTATGATCATCTCCTGGCCTGTGAGATAATACAAAATAAATTACAAATCTGTTTCCAGGCATGCACACTCACACCTCACTCATTAAAATCAAT
Source organism: Labroides dimidiatus (assembly GCA_030710495.1). Classification (NCBI taxonomy): domain Eukaryota; kingdom Metazoa; phylum Chordata; class Actinopteri; order Labriformes; family Labridae; genus Labroides; species Labroides dimidiatus. The sequence goes on from CM061145.1 coordinate 29,281,082, forward strand.
TGGTACTTATTTCACATCTTTGTTTTTTCATATTCCTTTATCACTTTAATTAACACCAACTGTAGCTGAAACAAAAAGAAAACAAAAGAAAAAAACAAAAACCAACAAAAAAATAACCCAACAACAAATGTTCCAGGAAGGGGGAGGAGTCTCAAGAGACAACAGGTTGATGATTGGTCGGTATGTTTTCAAAAACCACATCAAATTGTAAATTCTATAATAGATATACTCGTTCAACAAGTCTGCATATTCTGTCACATTAGATACATTTGACATTATGTGGAAGTCACCTACTGTCATCACTTCAGTGTTTAAATATTAACTGCAAACCAGTCGACCAATTTAAGGCTTCCGAGGTTTGACAGCGGAGTCACATCGATCTGTCACGTCCACAAAAAGTCCGGACTGGGCCTCCACCCTAATCGAAAGGCGTTTCCTGATGTAACTTCAGAATAAAAGGCCCCAAAAAGTAGCGTTGTGATGTTTTCTTCTCTCAGAATATAAGATTATCTCAACATTTAAATAAATCACTGCATCTGTTGTCTTATAAAACACGCTGATATTGTCACTTCAGTGAGGGTTTCAGAGAAAGAAAACGAGTTTAAATGTCAATTCAAACTTTACAAACTCTGACTGAGCAGAGCTCGAGGGATTTTATGGAGGGGTGGAAAAGGGTAACAATGAACTTTTCTATTGATTTTTTTTTTTTAAAGGAACATTGTCTGCAAAAAAAACCCTTTGCATTTATGGTTTACAATGTAGTACCATGCTAGCGCTGCTCGCCTTGTCCTAACCGTTTATCAGCAAATGTAGAATCAGTGCTGTTGGAAACTACAACGCGCACACACTCTACTGTTTTTAACCCCATTCTGCCCACATGCCTTCTACTTTCACCCAGTCAAAACACCGGAGAGAGAAGATTGACAGTGTGAACTTTAAGTGAGAGTGGTGAGAGGATGTAAAATAACAAATTGTTTGTACATAAAACAAACAGAAGTAAACAAAGCAGCAAATGCAGAAAATCACACTTCATGCTTTTAAAATTTGGGGCAGCAGGGGAAAAAAAAGGAGGATGCAGGTGGAGGAGATTCACAGTTTTCTCAGTTATGTTGCAGAGACAATGAAGGAGTGCATACAGGGCAGGAGGATGCTAACAGGAAGTTAGCAAGGGATGAGATGCTTCTTTGACTTCACTGAGCATGAGTGTCTTAACGTTAGCCGAGGGCAGAATAGGGCTAAAACTACATTCCTGGTCTGACTAAAATGGTTCTGCTTTGTTAACGTAGAAAGAGTCTCTGTGTTTCCAACACTTGGTTAAATTCTTGGCTTTGCCAACTTGTTTCTTACAGTTTCTTTGAGAAATGAAGCCTGCTGTAAAGTACGCTCTGCTCCACACTGAGGGTTGGGATGGGGGAGGTGGGCAGCTGTGACGTTGGGAGGTCCGCGCTGGAGGGACAGGGTACAGAGGGCAGGAGTAGGCAGGGGGGAGGGGGGGGTGGTGGCAGCTCAGACGGAGGGAGCTTTGCGCTGCAGTAGATATTGATGGATGTCGTCAGCATCACGCTTCAGCCAGCCGGCATTGAGAAGGATGTTCTCACAGCACTGCTGCACCGTACGCTCGGCTGCTGGCGCTGGGTGACTCTCAAAGAAACTCTGTCCAGGCACAGAGAAAGAGAGAGAAGGAGAGAGAGTGATGACTGAGAACGGATGTAAAACACAGAAACAAAATAACTCTTCACCAGAAAGAATCTTTGCACTGAGGAAATGGTTTTCCAGGCACAGAGAAGTGACATTTGAATGTGTTGAGGATGATTAGTGAAACCCTTATTTGATACTTTCATTTGAAGCTACACACTTATGGCACTGCCCTCTTTCTAGGTAGGAAAAGCTTCTTACTGTTACACATTACTGGAAAACTACTGGAGTCTTCGGCCAAATACAAGTAAAAATGTTTTAAAACAATTAGAGGCTGTCATTTTATGACGCTCTTTTTGCCCTCCAGACTTCTGTGCTGTCGGTGACTGAAACCTATGAAATTATGAATGAAAACAAAGAGAAATTCATGTGCACAAGTTTTCACCTGCTCCAAAGAAAAAGTATTACTAAATATTAGTGAAAACCAGAAAACTACGATCAGGAGCTCTGGTGAATCTGTAAGTTGAGCGCGATCATGAGTTCTGTCAAGTTACTCACCTTCACTTCAGCGGCCATCTTATCGATGGCAAACCCATCAACTGTGAGCTGCGGAGAACAACAGATGCGTATGAGCAAACAGAAACACACAGAAATTCTTCTTGTTCACCGAACAGTCAAAGTATTCTGGAGTCGAAAACTGGAGGAAAGAATTACAAGCAGGTCACCTTGATGAGTCGTGATATGAGGAAGCCGCCCTGGTAGCGGTTGTAAAGCTCCTCCCAGTTATCTTTGACAAACTTCCAGGCGGCTTTCCTGCCTTGTTTACTGCTTCCTGCTACGCCTCCGATCACTGACACCGTGTCCTGAGGACGGACCTCTTCCTGTTGGGTTGAGAGGCTCAGACTTAGTTTGAGTTCAGCTGAGGCATCATTTCTGCATTACCCTGTCAGAAAACTACTCCTGGCACCAAGAGGCTGATGTGATCTTGGAAATCAAACTGGGAGCCAAACAGCTTTTCTATGAGTTTTAAAAATTCAAATTTAAGATTTTTGAAGACTTTTTTCAAACCCTCATGGATGTAGATAAGATTACCGAGTATTTAATCTGCATAAGGGGTGGCAGCTGCAGAGATGTACCCTCTGTGAAGAGTAATAATGGGTCTGTCTGAAATTCCTGCAGAACATGTTATTCTGAGTATTCTGGTTAAAAATGAAAATGCACATTGTTATTTTACAAACAAAAACTGAAACACTCAGTGAGCAAGGTCATGTGTACCGAGAGGGCGAAGGTGAGGACTTTCTGGATGAGGTCAGGGGCCGAGATGGCGCCCAACACTCGCTCGATGCGGTTTTTCTCCTCCTGCATGTCAGCCTGTTTATGAAGCTAAAAAAAAGAACAGAAAACAAATTTTCAAAAAAGATGAGAGACAATTTATTGAAGAAGGAAAAAGTAATATAAAAACTTTGACAAACTACATGTGGTGTACGCTTTGTATAATTTATAATAAGATGTTATCGCCCCTGAAGGTCTTCATGACATAAAAGCTGCATTCTTACCTTCAGCATTGTGTCCAATGTGGCACTGTCTCCATGCTTCAGCACTGTTAGATACACCTGAAAGATGATAACTCAAACTTGACTCCATTTCTACAAGCCGTGTAGGAACATAATCTAGATAGCGTCTGCATAAACACTCATGACTATAGTCTGAGTGTCATTTTTGCTCACCGGGCTCCTGAGGTCTGCAGGCAGGATCTGCTTGCCGTCCACATGGTCTCGGAATCTCCGCCTGGCCTCCTCCAGGGTGGGTTTGTGGCCTGCCTTCCCCAACTTCCCCAAAACCAAACCTCTGAGCAGGGCATCCAGGTGACCTGGTGGACAGAAGTGTTACACTCATGTTACCATCTTTCACCTGCTGCAGAACCGTGATTGCAAGAGGACTAAAACAACAAAGCCTTGACTCCAACTCCTCACCTTCCCCTGGTTTGCTGTCCCAGCTTAGCTCCAGGCCAATGGGGGTGAAGAGGTCTCTGATGAACTGCTGGATCTCTTCGTGGAAGTCAGTGTGAGACAGCAGCGAGGACAGCACTCCCAGGTTGCAGCTGAGGTCACTCCACACTGTGTAGTTTGGCTCATTAACAAAAGCCTCCATCAGCTTTAGCACCTCCACCGTGCTGATCATCCCAGCACGAGACTGAAGCAAGGATCAGAAGTGAAAAAGAACAGAAGCATTAAGCTGCATGGAGGCTAACCTGTAGCACCATCTTGTGTCCATTCACACCTTTTTTATGACATCAGTCTGATTACACGAGGGAGACACACAAAGGGAAATGTAAGTTTTCCAACCTCGAGCAGATAGGCCTTATGTTTGTTACTGTGTTTATGTGAAAGAGAGTTTTACCAGGGAGAAGAGGTCATTCTGCAGGCCGAGTCGGTCCACAGGCTGCAGACTGAGGTCTCTGACGCCTGGCAGCAGACTCTCTAGCATGGGCGAGCTGTACTGAATACGATAGAAGCCCACGGTGCCGGGGTTGATCTGTAAACAGCAGGGACACAACTGGGTCAGACTGTGGGGGGAAATTACATAGTTTCAACCTTTTACCCTCAGACTGAGTGCTTTTATACAGCATGTTGGCCGTACCAATGACATCAAACAAGCCAACTCTAACAGAATTAAAGGCATTATTTAGAGGTCAGAATCAGCTGTTTTAAGCCTCATTCATTTTCAGATCCTTGTTCACACAAATTCCTTCCTGTTGACTCTTCATTCAAGCAGCATTGACAGCTGTGCTAATTTACAACTCACACCCTCCTCAACTTTTAACAAGCCCTCACATATCGGCACATGTGACAACAGAGTTACCCTCCCACATACCAGAAGGAAAATTTAACAACCCAAGAACCATCCTCTCTTCAGTCAGGGTGAGCTGTGTGTGGTTGATGGAAGAATTGTGGGTGCGACTGTTCTGACCACATCTTCCACTGCCCTTCCTCCTGACTGAAAACCAGAAACTCCAGCCTGTGAACTTGAAACATGTTTTTCACACAGCATGATAACAAGACTGACTGAGAGTTTCCTTTCGGCTTATCAAGTCAGTGTAAAGACTGGTTTATATTTCTGCACTGAAATGACACTGTAGTCTGTCTGCACAGCCCTGTTTAAATAAAGAAGTCTAAGCACTTCCTCCAAAATGTAACTACATTTTTTAAGTTCCTGCACAACATTCTCAGAGTCACTGTACATCGATGTTTATCCGTCTCCTTTAAACAGCAGCATTTATCAGCTCTAACTAAACATAATACACTATCAGTATCCCAAAAGGGGGTGAAGCATCTGAGTTCTGCGCACCGTATCGGGATTCATATTGGCATGACCACCTACTCACTATACATTATCCCTTCCTCAGCTAAAAGGCCACCTTCCACAATCATTTAATCCTTAAATTTCCACTGTACCATGAATTGGCAAATAAACTAATATTTGTCTGTTTGGTTTGCACCTCATCAGGGATTTTTATTTCAATTGTTTTTATTTTCACTCCGTCATACTTTAAATGAAACGGCTGCGTAATAGGCAATTTATCGGAAGATAAAAGTTGGATCAGCTCATCCTTGGAGGTAGAAAGCCTTCACCATCATGCTGGAAAATGTGACTCGACCTCACCTTAACCCACTGGTCGGGGCTGACTCCACTGAGGGTGATGGTGGTCTCCGGTCTGTCCAGCAGAACCTTAAGCTTGGTGCATGTGGGGTCCTCGCTGGTACAAATGCTAATGGGAACCATCCAGCTGGGGCAGTCTTCTCCTGAATAACGGACATGTCAAAGAGCTAATCAGTAGCTGGCAGGCTAACGTGAGTGTAAAACAATGGGTTTGATTTTGGTGAAGGCTTATAAATCCTCACCATTATGTGGTCCACTGGCACAGAACTTCTTCTGAGATAACTTAAGTATTCTGTCGTCACCTTGCTATAAAGTGAGAACAAAAAAGAAAGAGGATTATAAAATAAGAACTAGTTACAAGACAAAAACTTTGATTCGGCCGTTTAGCTTTTTATGTATGTAGTCTCTCTTCATAGATGGAACAAGGGAATATCAGTGTATAGTATTTCTGGTCTGTTGGATTCTAAAAGGGTTGTTGACGCATTTTTATGACTGGACTGTTTTAACAGACAGATTTAAAACAAAAAACTGATACAGAATTTAAGATCTTTTCACCACTGGCGGGCACATAATCTTATTTTAGAATCTGACATTAATACAGAAACGATCTCATGAAAAGCATTTCTTTTCAGTCTTCGCAAAGCCATCACTCAATTGAAAAATATAATTTTACTTCACAAAGCACACGACATGTTTTCAAGTTCAGTCATTTTTGATATTTTCAATGCTGAACTGTTGGTTTAATTTGGATTTTATTTTTAGTTTGGTTTCAATCATTTCTGCTATTCACTATAGTTTCTGAGCTTGAATTTCCAATTCCAGTCAAGGACAAACCTAAAACTCAGACACAAAATTTTATGTGCTGCGATTTTCTGGTGTAAAATACCCAAAGCCAGAAATTGGGAGACGGATTTGATGTTCATCTAAAATACTGCTGTATATAGACATACACATACATCTTGCTGTATGTATGATAAATGATGATAAAGGCAGTTTAGATGTCATGCATATATGGTTATTGAGACCAGGCTGAGGATAGTGTTACAAAAAGTTTAACTGAAGTGATGAGTCTATAAAGTTTCTTTTTCTGTTGAAGTCCGGTTGTTTTCAATTTCCGTGCTTTGGGCTTTGCTGTTTGTTGTTAAACTTTATGAAAGTTTACGGGTGTTTTAAAGTTGTTTTAAGTTCTGCATTTCCACTTTAGCATGATGAGGGGCAGCAGTGACTCAGTTTTGGCTTGGCAACTGGAATGTTGCTGGTTTAAGCCCCAGAATGGACCAAGAATGGGAATTGGGCTGATAGCTGTAGAGGTGTTAGCATAACTTCCTAAGCACTGTTAAGGTGCCCTTGAGCAAGGCACTGAACCCCCAACTGCTCAGGTGTGAAAACAAACAACAGGGCAAGGTTTTAAAACAATGAATACTCATGAAACTCACCTGTTCCTGGTCCACTACTATTATGGGGAAACCCATCTGCTTGGTCCATGAGCCCATCACTGCAGCAATGGGTTTCCCACTGGCCTGTTCCAGACAGTCCCACAGGTCCTCTGTTGAACACAGCCGGGAGTCAGGAGATTGAGAAACCGTGAAACCAATTAACACAACTGTTGTGTGAAAATACTTCCAGCATGTCTGTACCTGTTGAAGCGTTTTTATGTTGGAACTTCAAAAGATATGCGTTCATTCCTTTCCTGAAATCCTGCAAGGAAAGGGTCAGAATTGAATCTTGACAAAGAGGATGCTACGAGAAAGTCGAGAGGGTTAGATAACTGACCTCGTCTCCTATGTAGTTGTGCAACATGCGGATCACAGATGCTCCTTTGCTGTAGGAGATGGCGTCGAAGATTTCATCAACCTCTGACGGATGGCCCACATTCACCTGGAGCACAAAACACAAGTGGTCTTGAGTTGAAGGATATCAATTATAAAATAATCTAAATTCGAAGATGTTTTTTTTCCCAACCAGTGCATTAAAATCCCTGCTTTGCTTCAAAGATGAAAGTATGTTTCCTGGCAGAAAGATCATTTTACAATCCTAGTTTCAGAGATCATAACACCTTCTTCAAAACAAACAAGCATTCAACAGCAGCCTTCAGCCTCACAGATTTCAACCCCTCCACAGCTCACCTCAATGGGATGGCTGCTGTCCAGTGCATCCAAGTCCAGGGCTCTGGTGTAGTCTGCAGAGACAAACTGGGTCCAGATGTCATACTCTGGGAAGCAGTGGTCCACACACAGATACTCGATCCAGGATGCAAAGCCCTCATTTAGCCACAGATGAGTCCACCATTCCTGCATAAACACAAACACGAAGATTTCATTGTGTCTTCCAGGTATTTTCTGAGGTATAAATGGAAAATAAAACAAAAAAAAGGCTTTACATTTGTGAAAAAAACAACAACAAAAAAAACCCCCGCATGTCTGATTCTAAACAAGTGATGTAAGGTTTCGGGTAATGAGTAGCTGTATTAATAACTTATTGGCTGAATATTTCCCTCAAAAATAAACTAAAGATTTGGCCTAAAAACAGCCCTTAAACAAATGATGGATCATAAAAGATTTTTATTCTATAACATTAGTTGCCAAAAAATAAAAAGTAGCATTTAAAAGTGTGCATGGCTGAGGCTGTTGTTAAATATATTTTCAAGCTGAAGTTATTGATGGAGCATTATGGAAGGTTACCATGGTGACCAAGTTCCCAAACCACTGGTGGGCGAGTTCGTGTCCGACCACCAGTGCCACCCACTGCCTGGAGGACGAGCAGGAGTTCTTAGGGTCGATGAGCAGAGCAGTCTCCCTGGTAAAAAAAAGGAAAAGAAAAAGTTCATGTGTGAGGTCCGACCACCAGCAGAGACTCTCAACCGTCCAGATGCAACATCACTGCTGGGCTGTTTATTGAGAGAAGCTGCATAAAGCCATGTGAATGGATTTGGTCAGTGAATCAAGCCTACTGCTGTTCACATCATCTTAACAGATGACAGGTGGAAGCTCATCTTGCTAACCTGAAAAGAATCAAAAAGTTATAACTGCAGGGGCAACATTTGGCCTAGCCACTTAAGTTTTTGCCCCATCTGCAGTCTGTAGTCCTAGCGACCACAACCCTTTGCTTCATCTTCCCCCACTCTCTACCCCTCATGCTTGTTGTGTCGCTTCATGAGTGGGAAAAAATCATCAAAAATACAACTTCAAAAAAACAAAACAAAACCTCAAATTATCTTCAATAACAACATGAAATCTACATTAAACATCATCCACAGGCCAACCTGCTCTCCAACTACCGGCACTGGTCGTTGAAAGACTGATGTAAGTTGAGCCCTACTATAAAAAAACTGGCAGAACGACCTGACGAACAAGTCAGAGTTTATTCAAGTCAGCACCAGAAGAAGGTCATATCATGTCTATGTCTATTTATTTTCCCCACACTGTCTCTCTCATTTTCCCCTCTCTCTTTGACCTGACCTGTCCAATAACTACTCCTGCATGCAAGAGAAGTAAAAAAAAATAATTAATAAGACTGGTTTTCAATACATATATAAGAATAATTTAAGGTGTTGCATCAACCAAATTAATTTAAAACTTTTTGACAACTATAGACAAAAGTTATAGGAAGTTTCATGTAAACCAAAACTGATAACTTATAACCTGATTAAAAGTGTTTATAGTCTTAAGTTTTATGTTTCCCTAAACCTGACTCAGGCTCAGAGATCTGTCTGTGCTCAGCTTGGATGTGGTATTCTTCCTCTTGCTCTCGAAACAGGTCGCTTCCAGGCTGTACCTGAGGAGGACTGAACATGTGATCTGTGTGAGGTTGAAAATGAGATGCACTTTTTATTCTACTGTCCTCTGTAACATTATTTAAGATGTCAACTTTTCTGTAAAACACCTGCAGTTTGTCCTGATTTGTTTTCGATGTCTGATGTAGAAAGATCTCATTTTTTTGTTTACTCAGAGTGTTTCACTTTGCACAATTTGTGCTGAATGCCTTTCAACAGCGTAAGAGGACACATTATGTTTGACTGAAGTTGCTGTCTGGTAGGGAATGTAAGGTCCATTAGTCAATGAGCAGTAATGTGTTAGATTTGTTTTGGTTCTGTCAGAAAGGTGTCTTGTAAGTCTGTGAGGGATGGGCACTTCTATGGTGTATGGCACAATGAAACAATAAAATTCAATTCAATTCAACTAATATTTGCACAATTTATAGCATTTTACCATAATCAGTCATTTACAAAATATTTTCCATTGAACAATTATGTGGCTGACTGTTTTGACAAAGGTCAGTTGAATAATCAAATAAATGTGTCTGTATAAATTGGCAGATTTCATCAGCCTAATGAGAAGAATGTGTAACTTGAGAGTACTTCATTGCTGCAGTTATTATGATTATTTTAATTAATGAATAACCTGTCAGTTATGTTTCATGATCAATAAATTTGTTGTTTGGTTAATAAATTATTGATTGGTGCATCAAAGGTCAATAAAATGGTCACATTTACAAAGCGGGATCACAGAAGTTTTAGGTTTTTTTTTTTATTTGTCTCAACAAAAGTGTGAGTACAGCTTAACTTCAACTGGTAAAGCCCTCTGCTCATACTTTTGAACCCGTACACCAGGACAGCAGGTGTTTTTATGAAGAGTTTCAGTTTAGTTTATGCTCAAACCTCTGCGAGGTCCATGTGGATGAATGACATCATTTTAGCAGCCTCCCCTCCTTTCAAGTGGAAAATTTCCACTTCGCACACCTCTGAAAATTTCTGAGTCCAAAGTACAAAAAATACTGGCAATTATATGATTCATCACACAGAGATCACTGTGATAACCATGTGATGAACAATTCCTGGTGTGAAATTGCAGCTAGACACGGTAGAGAAGAGGAATTGTCAAAAAAAAAATAAATAAATAAATATATATATATTTTGTTGGCAGTGTCAACCACTTCTGCTACTTTAGTTTATTATTGTGGTAGACATGCGTTTGCGATTCACTGCCCTCTGCAATTTGGGAACAGTGTGAAAAAGCATAAAAAGCCATATGCATTCTCCAGGCAACAACCTCTCATCTGGAAATTTGAATGCAAAAGTGCAAAAATGCAGTTTTTTCAAGTGTCTGCAAGAGACTGGCTCCGGAAGTATTGAAAGTCACATACACAGCCAGCAAAAAAAAAGCCATTTTCACAGCAGAAATTAACATGTTTCCAGCCTGGTACAATAAATGTCTCCTGTCTGAATCACTGATTTCGCTTATGGCGTACACTGAGCATTAGTTGATGTTTTTGTGTGTGTGATATTTTCTGTTCACATCTGATGAAATAGATGTGAAATAAATTGAGCTCACCTGTAGGTAACAAGGCCCCAGTTTTCCATGGCACCTGAAGAAGATGAAGAAAATGCTTTCAGTTTTCACATTTTGCTCTTAAAATGTTTCATATTGGTGGATGCAGGCTGACTGACAGAAACTCACCAGCAGCAAAATCAGCAATAGCTATGAGATCAATTTTAGGCAATGGATAAGGAACACTGAAGTAGTCTTTGTAAAAAGGTAAGGTCTTAGTCGCAACCTGTGTGGATTAAAATATAAAAAAAAATTACTAAATCGGTCTAGTTTTGCGATTTATCCGAATTCAGCACAAAATTCTCACCTCCAGTGCAAATTTCCCTTGTTCTGCCTTCCCCACAGGTGTGTAGACGCGTACCATTATGCCATCCGATGATTGGCTCTCCACAAAATCATATTCACCAATGACAAAAGCTACAAGGTATGTGGACATGATGGGTGTGGTGGCAAACTTCACTTCCACAAGGTTCTCGTCCTCTGGATATGGCTTTCGATCAATGACATTCTGGTGTGAAGAGAATTTATATTTATTGATTCATTTAAGGAATTTTCCTCAGTCAGTCATGGAACATCACACAGAATGACAAACACACAAGAACAACACTACATGTCTGGAGACGCTGCTACATGACTTCATCAACCAGATTTCTTACTGATCTTCCAACTGTGTATGATAATTGATTGTGATTGGTAAATGAAAACCCTCAACACTTATTAGCACTGACTAACATGAGCAACAATACAGACAACCAGATCATACGTTATGTCAAAGAAATCTGCATTAAAAAAAGTTCTAGCACATTTTCTTTCTGCTTTATGACACTATACATTGCAATGTGAGGTAAAACTGTTCGTTTCCTTTAGCAACCCGGACATTTTTATTCTGGCTCCTGTCCAGCATTTTTAGCAACAGCAGCAGAGCAGGTTAGTGCAACTTCAGGTTTACGATCACTACAAAGTAGTCAGAGCTACAATTATGGTACTCTGATCCATACAAACATAACAAGATGTGATAAGTTCTGTGACTGCAATTGGTTTGCTTTCTTGTTGACAAAGCACTAGAATAGAAATTCAACTGCTTTTAAACACGTAGTAAATATACAATATTACTAAAGTTTATATTCTATATACAGTCCATGGTTTGAACTTGTTTGTTTTTTAAGGAGGGAATATTTAAACGTCATTTCAGACAAGCGTTGACAGCCCTAATGTACAGTAATATCTTAGCAGGAAGGTTTCAGTGTTTTGCTGGATTTGTTAAAGGAAAAATCTGTGGATCTTTTTAAGTATCAATGCTGACATTTATGGCTCTCTGTTTAGTACTTATCCCAGTATTAGTAGATACCTTTCACCATCTGTGCTGGTGTTCAAACCCTCCTGTTTTCACAGATCTACTACATGCAGCCTTGTGTTGCAGCGGGCTTTAAAGGTCACACTTTACTTGCTGGGAAAATAAATTTCAGCAGGTATGTGAATGCAAAAGGTCAAGAGTTGGACTCACATCGATGTGTGATATAATCAAATTCCTGTGCTGGATGGTCTGCAGTCTCTCTGTAATCATTCATATAATTTTATAAACATTATCAAGAGGTTTTATGTCTGATATTCTGGGGTGAATTTTTATTCCTTAATTTAATTTTGTTGTTCAGTACAGCTGAAAATTGAACTGGATTTAACACAACAGGAGTGGACACTAAAAAAAAACCAAAACAAAAAAAACAAACATGAAAAAAAAAAAATGACAGACTGCGTTAATGTCTGCGCCGACATTCAGCTTCCTCATCAACCTCTCTATGAACCCTGTCAGCCTGGAGGAGTGTTGTTAGGGAATATAATCTACGCCAGATGATGTTTTCTGATGCAATTTAGCTGCAAACGCCTTCAGCTGGAATTAAATAGAGAGGGGAGTCTGACAAACACAAAACGAGATTTTTCTTACGACAAGCAGCCTCATTTGACTTGTATAGTAGTTACATTTCATATGGAGTTAAACATAAAACAAGCCAGAAGGAGAATAAGCAGTGACTGTCTGCCCTGTGTTACATAAGCTTCTAAGAGAAAAGAGAGAAGAGAGGAGGGAAAACACACACACACACCAACGCACACAAACATTAACACAGACACACATGAAAGAAACTCAGCAGCAAAGTGACTCAGGCAGTCTGGGGTCTGGCGTCTCTCTGAGGGAGGAGTGAACATTTGACACGTACCATATTTGACAAGGCTACCCGGTCCTTTGGAACTATCAGAGAGATGTCAAAGGTGGCCTTAATAGCGGGCTCGTCCCAACAGGGGAAAGCTCTGCGAGCATCCGTGGCCTGGTGGGAGGATGAGAGAAAAGGGTGTTAGACTTGTTTTCAGTTCTTGTAGATTTGACCCTGTCATTGTGACATTTTACTTCTAGTCACATTGATTTTATCTTTAAGGAACTGTGACATCTCAACAAATACACACAGGTAAGGTAGAGTGTAAAAAGCATTTGTTTACATGCTAGATATTATGACAGAAAAAAGGAGGGAAAGGCTCAAAATAAAAACAATAAGACCTGAAAATAATTCAAACAACAATAAACTGCCAATCAAACTCCGATATAAATGACTGACATGGGACAAAAAAAGCAGAAAATATGAGAAAAAAATACTGAGTACGATGTATGATTAGGCTAGGCTCAGATACCAAAATCTTACTTGGAACCTGTTACAAAATTCTGAGATTCGTGGATTCAATAAGGCGCAGACCATTTAGTTTCGTCTTTGGGTTTTTACAGCAGCAGAAATCTTTCAGGATTAAGCCTCAGTGAAAACTCTGCAGTCCATAGAAAACTTTACTTATCTGACAGGATCTGCTGGGTCAAAGTAACATCCCCTCACTTGTGAACCAGCATGTCAAGTCATGAGGAGAGGATAGTGGTGGACCACAACAGTGATCTAAAGACTGGCTAAGCTTCACTAAAAAGGATAATGACAGGGTCATGGTAGGAAGCACTTCTTTTATGATGCTTACTTCAACACTGTGAATTTAAGGAAACCATTGACTGTACAATAAATGGATGTAGTCTCCATGACGTCATCCGTCAGTACAAAGTAGGAAAGAGAGTTCTGAAGCAAACTGGCTGGTGCGGCCATATTTGAAATGGCGGGCTTTGACTTTCCACTATAGGGCGGCTGTCAGTCATGTGAGCCGAGCTGGCACTCTGATTGGGCAATCTTGTGTTCTGAATACCTTTTTAAACTACAGAGTGTGCTGTTAGCGAAGTTAACTATTCGGACGGGGACATTTTTTTGTACCCGGCTATTAACATGTTGATTCTGCTGTGAAAAAGGCTTTTTTTTTGGCTTGGTGTGTGTGTGGTTTCTGGTACTTCCGGAGCCAGCCTCAAGTGGACACTCGACAAACTGCAGATTTAAGCATTTCCGTATTGTCTCATATTTTCCGACCAGAGGTTGCCGCCTGGAGGAAACGCTCTGTTCTCAATGTGTTGCTGTCTCCCGCCACAGCTGTAGTAATTTCTTGTAACACTCGGGTACAAAACACAGATGAGCTTAGGTTTCCATTTATATAGAGGGGATTGATCATGTATGCAAATATTTCATAAAGACTACAGTCTGTTAGATATGAGTTCAGAGATCTCCCATTCCAGGTGCCTATGAGGAGCCCCTGAAAGATGAATGAGGAAAAAACAGAGGAAAGTCTGTTTGCAGGGGATTTTGGTGATGGGACTACACCTCTTTACCAGCATTGAGTCACCATCATTTAGATATGCAGATTACATTATGTATGTCGGTGATGTTTCAAATGTCTTTAGCTTAAATTTAACTTATTCAAACAATTTTGGCTCGTAAATTTACTTGGTGATCTATCTTTAGAAGAAAGACTTATCTTTACTGGAGGAAAAACAATAAATCTGTGTCACAGATGACAGGTAACTATTGAGAACCCAAATGTCTCAACGATAAATGCAGGTTAACTTTTATTTTTGTAAGAATTATATTTTTTACACTCATCATGGAAACAGAATTGGTCAAGATGAAACTGTAACCAAGCCTAACCATGAGTCATGTTTAAGTATCACAAAATCTGCACTCTGAGCCCGATGTGTTTGGTGAATTACAATAAATGGTTGGATGCCTGGAACAGCTCCCATTAAAGGCTGTCTGACCAGAGGTGCTAAAAAGTCAATGCTGTTTACTTAACTACTCTACCTGTGTTTAGGTAGCTTTCAAAATCTCGCAACTTATTGGCGTCTGGGAAAAATGGACAGCTATTTGGGTATTTGATAAAATCTGGACGCTCATTGTTTCAAGTACAGATGCGGCTCAAGATGAAATGTTTGATCTAGAACAAATTGTTGGCTGCTCTTGCATGCAGTTATCTGGTTATAGAAATAAATAAATTCTCATCAGATTACCATCAATGGGAGCTGGATGTCATTACAGTGGATTAAGTTCTATCTTTTTTCAAAAAGATTTTTTTTTCTGCAAACACAAAAGCCTGCTAATGCCTGATTTGAGTCTATCAATAGAGATTAAAGCGTCCGTAAATTCCCTGCCTGCATCAGTTCTAGATGGGGAATCGCAAAGCAGAGTCCATATGAAAAAATACTGTCAAAAGGAGTGTGCCCTTACAACAGCTCTAACAGGAGATTCTCTTTCATAACTGCATGCCTTCCAGTGTACATACACTGTTGTGGAAAACCTGTGTGTACATAGCAGGTGTTTATCCTGCAGGTGAATGCAAATCAGACCCCTCCCCCCTACCGCACTATATATACCAGACTAGAGTGACCTGGTTTGTGGCTCAACTTTCCCAGAAAAACCTCAACACACAGGAACATTTTCAAAACAAACAAAAATAGAAGCATATCATACTTGTTGCTTCATCTTAGGGACCATGATGGCATACCACAAAGAGTCACATGACCTTCATTCTCTCCTGGGTTGCAAAACAAGCCGTGAGTTAAGCAACACACTCAACTTTCCCCAAAAGAAAACATCCCACTTCCCTGCGGCTGTTCCCTCACCTCAAACTGTGTGACAGCAGCGTAGCGGATCTCTCCAGCAGAGGTTGTATATTTACTTCTATAGAATCCCTTCATTTTGTCGTTCAACTCCCCAACGAAGTCTATCTTCAACGTGCCGGAGCCTGGGGGAGAAGAGTCGCAATGTTCATTCAGCCATGACAAGAGGCTGAAAATCTGTTACTCTTCACCAGCAGTGATGAGGAAAAATAAATACAGAGCAAAGGAGGCCCTTTCTTACCTTTCTGTAAAGCGCTAGGAAATGACAATGTGACTTTTTCATCCTCGTTTTGATAGTTAAATCCCGTTGCATTTATTTCTACAAAGAGAAAGAGAGAGGAAGAATGGAGCAAGGTATAGTTTAATCCAAAAGAAAAGATTAAATGAGAAAGCAGTGTGATTAAAACAGAGGAAAAGGTGGAAAGAGCTGTGATGATGGCCCTTACCTTCTCCTCCTTGTGGCGCGAAAGAAGCTGTGATGATGTCGATGTCAGCACAGTTCATCACAATTTGATTTGTGGCTTGTGTAACCTGTAAATAGTGACATAAAACAGTGTAACTTGTACTTTGTGCATAAACTTGTAACCCATCTGCTTGGCTAATATCATGTTAAATAAAATTAAAAACCAGTTTGAGTTTGAAAAGGAGAAGAGATGTTTTGTTTGTGCTTTCTTCAATTTCCAGGTAACAGAGAGAAAGTACTGAAGAGACTTTCTGCCAGCTAAACCTAAAGAGGCTTAGGGCCAGGACCGTTGGTAGATAAGGAACCCATTGGGTTTTAAAAATCAGTGCCAACGACATAGACAGCAATGCAAACAGAGAGAGAAAGGCAGACTCTGGGGTTTCTGACTTGTGATGTAAAAACAGCGGATGTGACTGCTGACCAAAGCGGTGTGCTTGGATGCTTTGCAGTTTTCAAAGAGGGCAGTAATCATGACATTCACAGTTTGTGGCACTGCTGGTTGGATACTGTTGCTGCTGTTGTTGGAGACACTTGAAGGCTGACAAAGGGGCAGAGAGGCAGTAATTGGGACATATGCTGACTAAATGGCAGAAAACAACTTCTTCCAGGGTTTTCACAACCACAAGTTGGTACTAAACTGAACTGTGGTCACTTCTGAGTAAACACAAAACTGGAGGGAGGACTCAGCAATTTTCAAGAGAACTCAAAGCTTTGAATATATTCAAAACAGAGGGTGTGAAGACTGCCAACAAAATTCAGTTTCACTTTGACTCTCATGTTCTTGCTTAAGATTTGACCTGAGTTTTGACATCCACATGAGAATTGGAGTTTCACGCAATCAAGTTGATGGTGAAGCCATCATGTCTGGTCATGCTGGTTGACTTGTTCATGTCAAACAGACATTTGTTCACATGAAAACATTCTCACTACTTTTCCACTGCAACTATAAGTAGGACAACGCGTCACGTTTTAAGTACACGGTTTCTCAGTTAATTTCTAAGAGACAGTACCCCTCATTCACATAGAGGCAAATATGCCAACATTAGCCAGAGAGAATTTTATGCTTCAGTTGTTCAGAAGCGACAAATTTCTTGGTTGTTTAAACCAAAGTTTACATTCTGGCTCACCTACTGCTTTTAAAGTCACAAAACATTTAGAAACAACAAACAACTTTATCTCCAGATTCTAGATCCAGATATTGACAAAACCACACTACACTATGAGAGGACATCTATAATCTATGCTCGTTTACATCCAGGTCGTAGAGTATTACAGAAGGATGACAACAGATATCCACTAGTGTTACAGCCCCAGCTAGTAGCAACTTAGATACAAAAAAGACAGATATTTAGGGTCTTCAGTCATAATTCAAAATGACTGATGGATGTAAAACCAATAAAGCTCATTCAAACAATAACCATCTTATAGAGCATGTTTGATGCAGTGAGCTGAACAGAAACAAATGACCATAAAGCACAATAAAAAAAAGGTAAATGGTGTATTTTTCAATTAAGACACATGGTATGGTATGGTATGGTATGGTATGGTATGGTATGGTATGGTTACCTTTTTGCAAGCGTCCTTCCTGAATTCAAAATAAATCCCAAAGGCTGTTTCAATCCACTACTAATTAAGCACTAGCTTACCTGAAAGAGCTGCTTGAGCTTTATCTGTTAGATGAAAAGGTTTTTTAAAAAGAATTCAATACAACTAGATCTCAGTCCAAAAGGTTAACTGTACACGTGCTGAATAAATAATAAATTGATGTTTTTACTTAATTGTTTTTACTTATGCAATGTGTCTTGAAAATTCTCACATTGCCATACAATAAAACTGACATTTTTTGTGCAGTTCTGGTATTCTAAAAGAGGACTAGTGAAATATATTCCTTTTCACATGCCATGTAAAGACCACAGAAGCACCAATGTCCTTTTTCTTGTGAAGTGAGAAACCAATTCCTGTTCTGGTGGATTGTGTAATTTCACAACACAACACTTCATGTAACTTCAAAGAAGCAGGAGGATTTTTTTTTCAGTTTTGTAGAACTTGTTTCTTTATTTTTGCCGTCATCTCTGATTCCAGTGGTAACCATGCAGTTATCAAAAAGTTCAGCTGCAGGATACTGGTAAGCTCTCTTTGTCACATCTCAAGTGAGCTTTAGTTTAATGCAGGCACATGCAGGTAGAGGGGTGGAGAAGATAATCCCCAAAGAATCACCAGTTCCTGCTTTGAGCTTACTGAAAAAAAATGTATTGTGATATCATCTTTTTCATTGTAACCCAGTTCTACCAAATTACTTCAAAGAGATATGCATTTATAATGAAGATAAAATGTTTCAGTCAGATTTTAGAATTAGGATCTTCATTCATCTTCTATATCGCTTGTCCTGTTGAGGGTTGCAGGTGTCAATTTGTCAATCCTTAATCTTTCAGTTTAATTGTGATTTTTTAACAACTTTTTTTTCTCCAACATGTTTTTGTTTCACTGAAGTGCAGGTGCCAATGTAATTTTAAAGGTTAATGTACTTTTATTTAAATAAAAATTTGCATGCTGTGTCATTCAAAAAAACAAACAAAACAAAAAAAAAAAACCCAAACAAAACACGTTTGACAAGATTTCATTAGTTTACCATCCTACAGATGGACAAGGAAAAAAATTGGGGTATTTTTGGTTGTCATTCTGGGTGATCCACCAAAATTTCTAATTGAATATATTCACAAACTATGAATTAGGGTTGCTGGAATTTCCTTTAAGATATACCTGTATTCATTACACAGCTGTCTAGTTTGTATCCACGTGTAATTTAATAGGTTAATTCTAATAGGTTTGTGTTATCTAATCAGTTTAGACTTGTTGGGATTATTTGATCAGTAAGTGATTGTGCAGTAGTTTAAATCCAATTATTCTTTTCATTGCTGGTTCCTGCATGCACCGTGTCTGTCTTATTTGTTTTATATAATGATGTAGTCTCCATATAATGACAAGAGTATTCGAAATGAGGTTCTGAACTGAAAGACATTTGTTTCTTCAGGACAGTTCAATTTATACTCAGTGAAAGCACACAGTGCATCTCTGAGGTAAATGCAAAGTGGGCTGGTATGCTCGTTATGTGCGTTTGTTATACAGTAACTAACTACTATCTACCCTGACTTAAAATGAGGACACAGAGATGCCAAATGATTTACTGACCTACTGAGACAACTGAAGATGGAATTAAGTTCACAATAACGGAGTGTATTCTTCAGAGTTTACCTAAAGAGCTGAACTTTCACTAGAGCTGATCTGAAATAAGCAACATAAATACAATACAAATACTTGCCTAACATCAATAATTGATAATAACAAATAATCGTGATCACAACACTTACTAAAACAATAATGCCAGAATTTTAAAGCATGTCAATGAGCTTGATGCAATAAACGCACACCTTTCTATGATTCATCCACCACGTGTCATTCTAAGGTCAGGATGTGTTTATATTTAACATGTAACTTAGTCGAGCTGAATGAGTGAGTAAGGCGGGGGGTGGGAGGGGGCGACTTCATGTTGCCATGATTTAGCAAACACCAGTAACTGTTAGCCAGCCGCTGCTTGGCTGGTAAACATCTTCTGTGACTACAATCCGATATACTGACTGTGACCGGTGGTAATGCATGGCTGTTACAAAGGGTTAACGTCGCTGGCACAGAACAAACTGCTCTTAAACACTGCTAAGCGCTGTTAGCATGCTAATATCTACGCTACGAGCAATTGCTAAGCTAACATGAGAGTGCAAGTCTGATGTGCTAGCTACCCTAATTTTAGCTTGTGGCTGCCAGCAGATATACCCACCCACGATTTCCCCACTCATCAGTCCCCTATGGTTGGTGTGTGGAATCATTAGCTCGTTCGCAACTACCAGATAGCGTTACCATCGGCTAACGCCATTATCAAATTGGCTAGCGACTGGTTAACGTTAGCTGGTCAGATTACATAACAAGATCCCCGCCATGCACACACAAATCCATCCGTGTATGTAGACACACACTTGGGTTCACGTACCTCAACCACCGCCTCCAGCTTGCCCTCGAAAGTGAAGTCGATCAGGTCCGGCTTCAGACATAAGCCGTAGTTAACGGGGTAAACGTCAGTTGGTAACCGTACGAAGGGCCTTCTTTCGGGCATGGTTCCTGTATTTTGGCCGGCTGCGCTAACGAAGACGCTGCTGTGTGTGACTCTGGTTATCGCTCTAAGCTTTATTAATACAGAGCTGAGCAGAACCGGCCTCGACAGTGAGGATGGACAGCAGGTAGTGAGTCTGTGTGCGAATGACAGCGGAACCCTGCAGCCCAGGAGCAACAACATCAACTGAAACACTCTGCACTGCCAGCTACAGTTCTGTCCTCGTAGACAGACCAAACAACTGAAGTTAAGCAGCGTCGACCTGCAGACACAATACGTCATCACGTTTCAGCGTACGTGCCAAACGCGTGCTATCAAAGACATTTACTATTTGCCTTCAAGGCTTTATACTCTCATTTCCCATCTTATCAGTTGACAAATTTATCAGTTATTTATACTGCACCCTTGACAAAATTCCACTCGTAGTTTTATTATCCACGTGGACCAAACATTATCAACCACAACATTTGACACAGTAGCTTTCTGTAACAATTGTGACGAACTAAAAAAGACGGATAGAATGTGATGCAGAAACAGAGAGATCAACGGAGACACGAAGCAAACAGAAAAAAAAAACCCTCCGTTTATCCCTGAGAGAGTACTGGTTGTTTCTGTGTTCTTCTGATCTTGCTGGTAAAAGAAAAAGCTGTATTGAAGTCTATTGAGTCTGTAACCAACTCTGACCTCTGATTGGTCAGAGGGCACAGCAGGCAGTGTTGGCTGGATTGTTATAGTGAAAGCCTCAAAGCTGTTGTCGCACACTCATTGTGATTTTGTTGAGAGTTTTGTTTGTATTTCTTACGTGTATTGACAAAGACTGTCTGTAAAGTTGGTGAAATAAAGAGTTAAAGTCTATAGACTGCGCCTCCTTTCCTCCATAAAATCTTAATAGATCTTTCATAGACCAATAATTTTAAATACTGACATTGGTAAAGATAAGTTTCTTGGGGAGACAAGTTGTTACAAATCTGGAATTCTTCTCCACCATCATGAATGTTGTCCAAACAACCCAGGCAAAAGAATGGATTAACTATGTGCTGGAAAAGTACTACCTTGTCTAATAACCGTGGCTTGTAAGGCTGTTTTGGGTTGACATTATAAATGGCACGTGGCAATAAAATCAAGTAAAGAAAATAAAATTAATGTTAGTGATAAAAGAATGTGTTTTGTCCAAAACTTTTGACCAAAAACTTTAAAAGTGTACTAAGTATGAGGTCGGACTTGAGCAATGAAAGGAATCAGAAATACTGGGTCAGGGAAATAACAGTCAATGAAAGGATATAATATGAATGAATCAAGTATTCTTTTTTTCCTCTAGTGTGTTGGTTGTTAAAGTCTAAATGAAGTTATATTATGTTGAACGTTTTATTTTGAAAGTGAAGTCCGGAAGTGTCTCTCTTACGTTCTGTCAACCAGAGGCAAGATGGCGCTTCCCATGAGGAGGACACTGATGGCTCTTCAGAGAGCAACATGTAGAAGTTTAAAGGTAATTTTGGTTAAATGAAACGCGAAATGCACGAACCCAGAACTGACGCATGTTAGGTGGTAGCGGGGTTTTTAAAACTTTTTTTTTTTCATGTAACTCTGTTGATGCTCATGACGGGTTTAGCCAAGCTAACATTAGCTAACTGTCAGGACACTCATCTCCTTATTAGCTGCAGCTCATGAAGGGATATTTTAGCATGAAAAGAACATAGTGTCGGTAATGATGTACTGAGGTTAAAAGTTCTGTTGGATAAGGGATGGACATGAAGGCTCAATGTCGATAAGATATGTTGTCAACAATAACGATGACACTACGATACATTGATTCAGTATTAATCGATACAAAATTTCTCTGGAGGGTGAAGTGCTGTATTAATGACTTAAGTGCCACCAAGAGCCGTCAGATCGTAGGGAAAACTTATTGAGATAACTTTGTTACTTTTAGATTGTAATTGCAGTATTTGGCAGCAGTTTATTCAGTCGCATAGATCTATAATATATCCCTGTGTTGGATTTAGTTTCTTAAATTTTTCCTTCAGATTCAGATTTAGATTTAAATTTCTGTATTGTCATTCAACATAACATCAAGAATGCACTGCAGAACGAAATTACGTTGCATTTTTGGCCACAACAAAAATCACTCAAATAGAAAAATAATCCAGGATAAAAATCATACAGTGTAAATATATAAATAAAGTGCAAGAGTGTGTGCAAAACTGCACATGCTGTCTGAGTGGTGGTTGTGCATGATCTGTAATTTATTTGTAAGTCAGACATATATCTTCTCAACAAATACAACTATCAGATCTTAATCAATGATATGTTTCATTGATAACATTTTTTATCAAGAATTTTCATTAATAGGAGCACAGATGGCCTAGCAGTCAAGGTCGCACTCTATATGGCAATAGGCCCTGAGTGGGCAGCCGGGGATCAAGTCCGACCTGTGGTTACTTTCCCATTCTCGCCCTGTTTCGTACTTTATCCACTGTCCTATTCTCTCACAATAAAGACATTAAAAAGAACCAAGAAAAAAATCATTGATATATAACACCATCACAAACGTCAATATCAGCTTCTACCTAAAATCATGACAAATCACTGAAGATTGATTGAAATGTTTTTACATCTTCGAAAAAGGAAATAAAAAACAGTTAACATGTGCGTGTCCTCCTTCTCCTAGAATGCCGATGCATCCCTAGATGTGCGGCACCCTCTCCCACTTGTCCTTCCCATGCGGACCAAGAAGAGATACTTTATTCCCCCAGCAGTGAAGACAAAGGAGAAGCAGCAGGAAAACTCTGAGGCCAAGGCCAGAGCAGCAGGCATTGTGATCAGACAGGAGTACTTTGAGAGGCCCGTCAACATTGCATGCTCAGGTAGTTAAGTGTTATTTGGTTATTTTGTGTCTCTGTAAGTTTTTAACAAATGTGCTGTTGTTGTGTAACTCGTCTTGTTTTAATGTTTAATCTTAAATGCTAACTCTGTGCTTTATTCATCAATTATTTGGGATCTCATTGTCAAAATATACTTAAATGTTCAGAAAAGTGTTAGTATAGCGCTATAGTCAGCAGCCAAAAACGGCATGTAATGGCTTTAATCTTAAGGGAAAATGAGACCAATAAAGGTTTGTTGACAAAACTGTTAAATAGCTTGTTTAAAGTCCTCCAAGACTGCCCTGACATTTTCATATTGCTCTCTTTGTTTATGAATAATGTTGACTGTGATAATAGAAAGGACTCCAACCATTCTATTTTAATTCCTGTTGTATTCTATTCTGTTTCATTCCTGTGTGTTGTGTTTACCAGCGGGAATCTTTGACCCATACATCCCACCAGAAGGAGACGCTCGGCTTTCCAGTCTGTCTAAAGAAGGCCTGAAACAACGAACAGAACAGATACGACAGACTGCCGCCTCACAGCTCGCGTAAGCTTTGATTTCTCACTCCCCATGGTGCAGAAAGAGATGAGTTTGATGTAGCTGTGTCCTGAAATTGAAGACATAACTACTCCTTAACAGATGTTCTTTGAATCAGATCCAAATTGTCTTTTTGGGATGAGTTTCATAGAGCTATTTTTTCTTTTGGTGCTTCTCACAGGATTCGTAAAATCAAGGAGCACGACTCGGAGTTCACAACAAAAGGTTTTGCAGAGAAAGCACAGGAGATTTTCATCGAGGCTCACAACGCCCTGGCAAAGTAAGAAAATGATCTCACATCTCTTTTTTCACTCAGTCGGGTGACACAGCTCAACTGAAGCCTTTCAGTGAGAGAGGTCACATTAGTGAGACATTTGCTATAGAAGTGAGATGAGGATTCGTGCTGCTTTTGTGTCTAGTTGAAGAAAGATTCTTTACTTTCCATGCATCTTTCTAAAGATTTGCTCCTGCTTCCCATGGTATTGATCATTTAGAGTTCTACTATCTCATAGAGATAAAATTTGACTCAACCCACTCCTCAAGAGTGTGAAATTTAACTTCAAGCCTAGAACCGTAAATTGTATCCTGTACATTTCTGTAGGTTTGCCTCGTATTTTTGTTAGAAATTAAAGTTCACATGTTGAGTTGTGCCAGTAAGGCTCTAATAATTATATCTGAGTTTGAAATAATGTTGATTTCAAAATACAACTTTTGGTTTGAATATTAAGGCCATTGTTGGGAAAAAAACATAGCCAAAGGAGAAGAGTCATATTAAAAAAGTCAAATTTTAGAGACAAAAGTTGCAAAGTTGTGCCTCTCACTTTTGCACATCAGATGTAGCGGTCATGCCTTAAAGTTTACTTTTCAGTTGGCTCTAGAATATGTTATAAACTAGATGATCCAAATTGAAGTGACATGGTTTCTATGATTATTACTCACTAAATTTTTGTTTCCCACAAATTTGTCACTTTTTTCATCACAAATTTGTGAGTGTGTTCTTCTAAATTTGCTCATTTATTGTCACGAGTTTATGACTTTAATCTCATTACATTATTCTTCTCTGCCGGTTTAGTTTTTATTTTCAAAATATCCCTTATAAGCTGTCATAGAAATGAAATCCTCCTTCTGCCTAGTCAAGACATCTCAAAAATCAAGATTTTTGCTACGAATCCACTTTCCATTATTCTGTTTATCTGATTTGATATACTGTATATTTTTTGCTTTGTTTTTATTTTAACATTTTCTGATGCTCAAGATGATTTTACTGTAGGAGGAAAGACTAATGTCTGGTTTGTCTTTTTGCAGTTTTAACAAAGAGAAACTTCACTCCTTGGTGACTGAGCGATGTTATCCTGTGAGTTCTTTCTCTGGACTCAGATGACACGTTTCATTCAATTTTCTGCATTTTATTCTTCTTGTAACGTCTTTGTGCTCTTTTCAGGAGATGACAAGGGGGAACCGTTACAAAACAATTCGCTGGAGGTTCATAGAGTCCCTAGAGCTGCCCAAAGTGGTCCACGCCCGCTGCCCTGACATGGTCACTAAAGGCAACCTGTACGGACAGGTGACGGTCCGCATGCACTCTAAACAGGTAGGACTTATGTTAACTTGACTGTACTTGACTTTCAAGATTTTAATGACTGCACTGACGTTCTTTACGTCTCTCTCCTGCAGACTCTGGCCATCTACGACCGCTTCGGAAGGTTGATGCTAGGCAGCGAGGAGCAGCCAAAGGACGTCTTGGAATACCTGGTCATAGAACGACATCTCGTCAACCCCTACAGCCAATGGAGGTTACATGGAAAAATAGTGCCATCCTGGGCTCCAGCCAAAGACCCCATTATTAAGGTGATGCTCAACTCTTTACTGTCAGACAACATCTATTTTATACTTCTTTAAAAGAGAGGAAAGTAGAGATCAAAGTCACACATCCTGTGAAAAGAAAATGAAACATCCTTTATTGACTGCTCAGTTCATACATCACTTTCATTCCAATGTGTTTTAGAGGAGTAATAGTTCAATTACGCTATTGACTTAATATAAACAGGACTGCTCATTCACAACCCTTCTACCAAATGTGAAACCAAAACCCTTTGGGGTTTGTCTTCGGGTGCTGGCGCTGCTTATTGCATACTGAAGTTACACCTCTTTGTTACACACACATACCACACATGCATTTTACTTACCAATAAATCCCTCAGTTGGGTCCATCCCACACTGAAACAGGTTCTTGTGTTGGTTTGAAGCAGACACTTGTGCTTATGGAAAATTCAGTGACATTGTATGCTTGTTGGTTTCATTTTAGGAAGGTGATGTTGAAATGTGGCACAAATCTACACCATACAAATGTTCTCAATACAGTTAAGAGTCCAGATGTTACCAGAAACAACAAAACACTTCTGTAAGCAAAGAGTTCAGCTTCGTGTGTCATACTTAATGCTGCTCGCACAGACTTATCTTTTTAGCGGTGCTTCCTCTGTCTTTAACAGTTGTCCCATTTTTAGTATAGCATTACACCGTCACTGCTACAGATAATACAGATCATAATCACCTTAAATCCGTGAGTCAGCCCCTGCTGTGTCTCAGATACACAGGCCAGATGGAGCGGTAATGTAGCCTGGAAGGTGTTTCTCACACTTCTTTATAAGCTTCACCATCAGTGATCTGGAAAAGTTGTTGATCACAGTCTCAGCTGGAAACTAATTTCTCTTCACTTTTGTTAATTGTTCAGCTATAAGATGTGTATAGTCTTTAGAGTGAATTACAGAGAGGAAATGTTCCTCACATTAAATGTGGATATCACATCTTTAATTATTTAAAACTTGCAGGTCCTGCTCACATAATGCCACGTCTGTCTCAAAATCTGTTAGACCAAACCTCTGAAGTGTGACTCATTTTTAGTGGTTATTTCAGTCTCTGCCAACCTTTCAATTACAATCTGTCAAGCCAACTGACAGATTGTAATTGAAAGGTTGGTAGGCCACCAGCTGTAGGCGATCATGCAAAACAGGCATCATGATCCACTTGAGGCAGTCTCCCAAAGCAACGCATCCCTCTCAAATGTCTTCAGATCACCATTAAACACTTATCTGATAAAGATATTTTGACTCTTTAATAAAAACCTTAAC
The DNA here is from genome assembly GCA_030710495.1 of Labroides dimidiatus. Taxonomy (NCBI): domain Eukaryota; kingdom Metazoa; phylum Chordata; class Actinopteri; order Labriformes; family Labridae; genus Labroides; species Labroides dimidiatus. Next base: position 29,307,879 of record CM061145.1, read on the forward strand.
CAGGTTGCATCCCTGAAGACTCCTTTTGTGTTTCAGCAGCTGTTGTAAACTTGATGCAACAGAGACTTTTAAGGGGGCAGATTAGTCACTGGAGAACTAAATTTTCCTGCTGTTAAAATGCAGAGTGCTGTTGAAAAAACCTTGTTAGCTCCACATCTTTGCCTCTTCTACATTTATCAGTGGTTAAGCTGAGTCAGCATTTTCAAATGCGATCCTTCGACTTTTAAAAGCATCTTCAGAAACCAGCAGGTGATGTCACAGAGACTGTTTAATACTGCCAGTTGTTTTCACCAAATGTTTCTGACGGACATGTTTTTTTTTTTTTTTATTATAAAAGCATAGAGAAAGCTTCCTCTGCTTTACAACAAGCCCTGAGGTTTGATTAAAGTGGATAGAGTTATCCTGAAAGAGTGGAAATCTGATTCTCCCAGCTGTTTTGTAAAATGGTTAAACAATGAGGTCGTCTGCTTTTACTTTTTAGATATTCACTACACGCTCCAACGTTTTTTTAGGATCTGGCACCTTTTTAGGGAGTGAGTAAATTAAGGAGAACAAACATCAACCAGTGAAATAACTGCACTGGATTGATTCCAGTTTAACTACTATGTGCTGTAAACCATGAGGATCTTAGTACGTTTACCTTTATCTTGGACCTCCCTTAACCTTGCCCTGCCTTGGTTTAGTTTTATAGTTTCTGTCCTTGACCTTTAATCCACATATCAACATTGCCACCATATGCAAAACACAATAGGTCTTAATGATGGTTACAGTTTGTTTTTTTTTACATATATATGTTCTCTCTTATCCCATTGGTTCTGTTTTCACACATTTGTTTATCTAATTGTCTGTTTTCAGTTCCATGTTGCAAAAAAAACAAAAATGCGTCTAAACTGTGATAAATTATGTACAGTAACATAAAACAATCAATGTTGACTCAAATCATTATTCTTTTATCTCCTCTTTGTCTGTCAGACTGTCATGATTCCTGGCCCAGATCTAAAGCCTGGAGAAGAGTTTGACGCCCTCAACTATCAAGTTCCAAAACCAGAGGCTGTTCAGTGGAGTAAATAGACCACCGGGTGGCACTGCTGTTAATATCAAACCATAATAAGACTTGGAGACAAACACTGTTGAAATTTTGGCTATGGCAGGTTAGTCTTCTTTGGAAGGAAACCAAGCTTCCTTTGGTGGGTCTTAAAATGCTGCCCACTGTGGAGATGCTGGATGCAGCAGGTGAGTTTTAAGACAAACAAATGACTATAAACAGCAGTCAATAATCCCGGGTCTATTACACCAGCTAGTGGAAGAATAATTACTACAGTTCTTTTCATTGCTTCAAATATCACCTTGTTTCACATACTTTACTTTTTTTCATGAGAATAACTTAATGTGCACATGGTGAATAAAATGTACAAATCTCCAGAAATTGTATGTTTTATTTCTCTGATGTATGAGTTGCATGTTGACCCCAGGAGATACAAAAATAAAATGTTCCTTCTGCTTTTTCCTCACACAAATATATTTCAGAGGACTTTCATTATCAGAATAATCTCTTATTTCATAATCTCTCAGAAGACATTGCATATAAACTTTAAACAGGGGCTTTTTATGTAAATCAAATCATGTAACAATATGTTTTTTTAACAATACAACAACTTACAGTACATGCATTCAAAAAACACTTAACATGCAGACAATGCCACAGGTCACTCAATTCAGAAAACTTAGTGTTGTGTTCAAACAATGAGATCGCTGAATACAATGGCCAGAAGTCACCATAGAAATGCTCAAAAACAAACACCTGATAATACAAACTGCTGGTATAGACATGACTTCATTAACCAATAGCAGAAATGGTTAATACTGCAATTTTTCTCTCCATTTGACTTTTATATACATTATACTCCTCTTCATTATAAATTTTCTGTCACTGGCATTGTGGTTAACTTTTCATAGAAGTTTGAGTGAGAAACTAAAGTAACAGGCCACATAATTTGTTCAGACAAAGATCTGAAATAGTAATGAGATATCTTTGACCTATGAATTGATTTAATAAAAATATGTCTTGTTATAGCTAATACTAAAGACTACAGCCTGTCTGTTACTGAGTAAAACTTTAAAAGTAACTATTCAATTACGGTAACTCAAAACATATCTTTTCATCAACACTAGGGCCTCACCACCACTTATCTCATAATTTGCAACAAAAAGTACATTTGGGGTTGGGAAAAATCAGTTAAGATTCAAACAGTCCAGGGCATTTTTCATGTTGTTTGCTATTACCAAACAGTCAACATGTTCAGAATGAAGTTTTTAATGCTAACCACAGAGCCCTTTCTCATTGAAACTGGTGCACTGTATCCACATTAAAAGCACTGAATAGACTAAATTATCAGTTTCACTACATTATAATGGGGGTAATGTTTATCTCCAAGTCTGAGTTTGGTGATTTCTGCTATCTTTGGCAATGTGAATCACACATGGATATAAATCATTGGCCACCAATCAGGAAGTCACTTGAGTAAACAGATATGTGTAGTTTAATCAATCATTAATGTGATAATAATTGAAAGATAAGGAATTTGACACTGATTGTTGTCCAGGCAACACAGCTTTGTGCTTTGATTATTTCAGTATTGGAACAATATTCAAAATCTAATACATGCTGATTTAACTTCAGAGTTCCATTTAATAACTCTTGACCTGAATTTTATGATAACAAGCACTATAGACTTGGAAAATCCAGGTTTTGATTTTTTTTTTTTTACCCCAGCTGTGGGTTAAATGGGATATACATATACGGCAAATTTGTAAATTGTCATCTTGATATACAAAAAGACACAAAACACATTTATTTAAATGAGGGGATACATGTAGGAAGAAAAGGGATTCCATCTAATTGCCTTAGATGCCCTTCATCAGCCAATAAATGTTTGTCTGTAGTTTGTTGCAGTGGAAAACTTAAAAAAAAAAATCAGTCATTTGTGTGATCTGCAGTGGGCTTTGCAAAATTTGTTGTATCCATTTCATCACACCCATAAGTCCTGTTTTTGATTAGTTTCAAGTAAGAATCACTCTGGAACAGCTTTTAGCTTTTCCAGCTACAGAGAAGCCACTTGTGGGCTGGCCTCGCACCATAGCCTCTATGTGGAACAAAGTAATTAAAACCTCTAACTATTTGTAAGGGCATCACAAAGTGGTGCAAGAAACTTCAATTCCCCATGATTCAGTAGGAGGGGTCAAAAGTAAAAGTAAATGCTGACTTCATTAAAGTCACAAGTCTGGGGGGAATACAAGGGCCTCAGCAGCACATTCCGCATCGTCCTCTTCATCTTCCTCAGGAATATTCTCAGGCTCCCATGTAAAAACATCTGATGTATTATCTGTGAATGAACCAGAACTGCTCCTTACCATCTCCCAGGGACACAAGGCATCACGGCGGCCCAGGGCTACGTTTTCTTTAGATCCATCTAACTGCTCTGTGCTGGTATCTGCTGGACTCTCTCCTACACAGAGTGTCTGCTGATTCTCTGTGATGTGATCTTTGTAACAAGTTGGATCATCTTCTTTGCTTTTGGTGGAGGCTTCTGGATCCTTAGATTCCATGGGACATGTGTCTGCTCCAGAGCTGTCCTGCTTTTTGATAGGTCCTGGTTCCTCAGTCTCCCATGGACATACGTCTGCCCGGACACTGTCTTGCTTTTGTAGATTCTTCGGCTCTTCAGTCTCCCATGGACAAACGTCTGCCCGAGAGCTGTCTTGCCTCTTTAGAAATTTTGGCTGTTCTGTCTCCCATGGACAAACACCGGCCCGAGCACTGTCTTGCTTTTTAAGAACTTTTGAATCGTCCGTCTCCCATGGACAAACATCGTCTTGAGAACTATCCTGCTTTTTGAGAATGCTTGGTTCATCAGTCTCCCATGGACAAACATCAGCTCGAGAGCTGTCTTGCCTTTTCAAAACTTTTGGTGTCTCACTGTCCCATGGACAAACATCTGCATGAGAACTGTCTTGCCTTTTCAAAACTTTAGGTTCCTCTGTGTCCCATGGACAAACATCAGCTCGAGAACTGTCTTGCTTCTTCAAAACTTTTGGTGTCTCACTGTCCCACGGACAAACATCAGCTCGAGAGCTGTCTTGCTTTTTCAAAACTTCTGGTGTTTCTGTTTCCCAAGGGCAAACATCTTCGCTAGAGGTTTTTGGTCTTGGCAGTTTTTCTGATGATTTAACTACTTCACTTCTGATCGCCCCTGTTTCCACTGTATCCCATGGACAAATGTCCTGCCTTTCTTGACTTTTGGAGGTCTGTGATATTCCTGATTCTGGACTAACAACTTTCAGTCTTTCTTGTCCTTGTGACATTGTTTTTGTTGCTGTTGTTTCTTCTGGGGCCTCTATTTCCCAGGGACAAATGTTTACTCTTGAGCTATCTTTCCCATCACTGGAAGCAGCCTCTAAAGGAGAGACACTTTTTTTAGAGTCTTCTGGTTCATTTTGATGTCCAGACTCCCAGGGACAAATATCTACCTTGACAGTCAATGGTGAAACTGAGACTGTATTTGTTGGCTCTGTGCTCCCCTCTTCCCATGGACAAATAGTTTCCAGCATTTTAGGAGGATCAGGGAACTCCCATGGGCAACTTTCCTCAGTCTTGGTTGCTTGTCTGCCCAAATGCAGGGCAGATGAATTTGTGCTGTAGTGTTGCTCATTATTTGGAACTTCACTTGATGTGTCAGGGTAGATGTCAGGTTTTGTAACTTCTTGCTGGAGGGGTATTTTTAATGATTCTTTGTTTACTACAGGATTGATGTTTTCATACACAGCCTCAGCCTTGTCTTGAACATCCCATGGACAAATGTTTGCATACTCATTATCTTCCTTTTTTGAAGACTGAGCAGTCTCTGTTGTCTCCCATGGACATATGTCTGAACCTTTTAAAGACTCTTTGGACACATCTGTATGATAAATAACAGGAATGTCCTGTGATTCCCAAGGACACAAGTCACTTCGACCACTTCCTTGTCTTCTCACATCCCTGTGCTCTTGAGATTCCCATGGACATATATTTGATTGTTCCATAACCTGTGATTCCCAAGGGCAGACATTTGCACTGATGCTCTGCTGCTTCCTTTGTCCTTCTCTTTCCTGGACAGTACCAGCTTCCTCCCATGGACACACATCTACATGGGAAACATTACGAACTGGTGTAATTCGATTACTTCCTCTTCTGTGAGTTGAAGGAGTTCGGCAGCTGCTGGTAGTTTCCCAAGAACTCACACTCCGCTTACTGTTCTGTCGTGATAAAAACACATTTTCATAATTGCCATCTTTCTGCATGTCATCCATGTCCCAAGGGTAGACTGTAGACTTTACAATCACAAGCCTTCTTGGACTTCTCTCAGAAGAATCCCCAGATGACAGTCTAATGGCATTTTGCTTCACAAGGCATGGTTTTCCATCTGCTGTTGTCATACTTCTTTTCTGCAGTGGCTTTTTTTCTGTGCTTGGATGTCTACTAGATGATCCTGATCTTGGTGTGGATGAACTTTCCTGGCTTTTTTGTGAGACAGAATCCTCTTTGTTTGAAGCATCATCCTTTCCAGCCTTGCTTCCTGCATCCACAGATCCCATAATAGATTTAACAGAGAGCCACTTACTGGTGGTGGTGCGAAAGGAAAACACGCGTTGATCTTTAGTCACCTTTGGTCTTGGTGAACCTGGTACACTTGCAGACACAGAAAGTTGTTGTTTAGTTGGAATAGTTTCACCTTGGGACCCTTTATCTTCTGAAGGGGTCTTTTCTACTGGAGGTAAATGGTCCCAGGGACAGATAAGCACCTCTGGAGATGCTGGCCCCTTTTCTGCACTATCCTGAGAGTTGGCATAGGTGACATGTTTCTGGTTTTTGTCACCTGACTGTTCTGGTTCTACCTCCCAAGGACAAACCTCAGCTTTGTCAAAGGACTCTGACTGAAGTGCGCTCCTTGTCTGGTCACTGATGGACATGCTTTGTCTGGATTCTGCCAGCACTGTGCTGGATCTGGTAACCTTGGATAGGTTCTCTATAGAACTGGGTTTAGTGGAGGTTAGACTCCAGGACTTATGTAGTCTGGTGTGATCAGGATGCAGGAGGTTGGTATCAATTGTCAAATTTTGGGCACTGGCTGACTTACAAACCCCCGGGGGAATATCCAAGGAGTCTGTCTCAGAGCGCTGCGAGAATCTCTTCACCAGTGAATTGGCTTCTAACATGGAGTCTCGCAGGGAAGCGTTCCTTTCCCTGACATAGTGATGATCACTTTGGGACTTGTGCAAGGATGGCGATGTTGATTTAATTGAACTTCTGTAACTGATACTGGCAGTATCTGGAGCCTTTCTGAAAGAATCGTTCTGATTCAACCTTTCACTTCGGAAAGATCCATCTCTTTCTTCACGGCTACACTGACGGCTCATGGTTTCTGGGATCTCAGCAATACGTTTAATTATGGATCTTCCCAAAGCACATCGAGAACTTCGCTTCTTTGAGAGATGAGGGTTGTTTGCTGTCATCTTCTTGGTCTTGTGGACTTCTAACTGGGCATATAGCTTCTTCAGCTCATCCTGGTGCATATGTAGAAGAAAAGGAATTGAAGAAGGGATGAAGGAAATGATTGATAAGAGAAAAGGAAATGGAGAAGTACAAGCCAGAGGAAAGGTAAATATATTTTCATTCAAGAAGAGAATAGGAAAAGAATAGGATAAATGATGAAGAAAAGACATAAAGAACATATTCACTACACTGTTGGTTGTTTTCATGTAAATTTATAAATAAAATTTAGTTTATTTTAGATTTATTTATGTCAGTCTTTATGTGTTTATTAATATAACTTTATATCTCTAGTTTAAATGTAACTTTTGGGATTTTTTCTCCTTTTTCTAAATAAGGTCCCTGTGCAAAGTGATAACATCGCTCTGAGGGCACAAGAGAGTTTACCCGAAAGTCATCTGGGTCCACACTAGGCTCACTCCAAGCAGAATGAAAGCTGCTGTTAAGGTATGAGCCAGATCGCCTTAAGTCCACTTCATCTTCGTACACCTCTGCTGCAATCTCCTCTCTTCCAGGCTTGGACACATGCAGAAACTATAGAAAACACACAGGGTCAAAGTTTTAGGTTTACATGTATGTTATAATTATATAGCCTAATGTTAGTGCAAGCAACACTCATCAAATTCTGTTTTCAATACTTGATTTGGAACATTTTTTTCTCCTTTGACATTGAGGGGTGAGGGGCTGATACACTGAAGAATTTGGGGCTCCTGTGTCCGCAAAACCAGTGTAAATGAGCCAAAAGACATTGTCTTATTCAAAGGCACTTGCAAAGAGTTAAATGCTCCACAAACTGCACTCCAGAACAAATAAAATAAATGTACCCCAGTGCTGTTTGCATAATTTAAAACAAGCCATCACACTTTCATCTTAAGCAAAACAGACCTTTTTCTAAACCACAAAAAGTTAAAGACATTTTCATTTTTGTTTGGTAAGTCTGTTCATTTCACTTTAAAATGGTGCAACATTTGTAAGGAACATGCAGGTCTGGGATGAGCAGCAGAGCTGAGTTTGAAGAAAGTCATGAAAAATTTGTCAAATATTTTCTGCCAATGCCAAACAGCTTATTCTGCTGTTGACTCTTGTTTGGTGGATTGGATGATTTAAGTCAGAAGAAACAGGACATAGTGACAATTTGACAAATTATTCATTTCACAAAAAAAGCCTCAGTAGTGTGTGGAAGAATCTCACACAATTACAACAGCCTGGCACCTCCTCCTAATGCTGGTCACCAGCACCAACATGGCATGCCAAGCCTTGGAGCAGACACCCACTGACCACTGTAGCAGGGCTCACTCTCACAGTTGCCGACAATCAGGGGACAATCAGACATCCTATTGTCAGCAACTTGGAGAACCAGAAGTTTGAAATAGGAGTTAATAGCACCAGCAGAAAAAGCTGCCAAGAAGTAAGCTGATTGTAAACTTCAAACTTGGTCTCCCATATGTCATGAATCGACTCCCAGAAAACTGATAAGGGTGTTTCCCCTCCAGCTCATCATATAGAACTTTGCACTGTGAGGCTGACACCACACAGCACATCTTTACTCCAAAACTGGAGCAAAGTGCACAGAGCTGCAAGACTGTGGATGGTTTTTGCACTTTGTGATTTAGACCTTGAGACAGAGCAAATGGTGGGGTCTGTTAGTGGCAACAGCCCTGTCTAGGTAAATTCACTCCTGAGTACCTTGGGAATGAAGAGCAGGGCAAGTGTCACAGTGATGGTTACGTGGGTGTGCGTAAAGGAGAGCAGCAACATCCAATCAGGATGGAGAGAGGGAAAGGTGAACCTTTGTGAGACAGAAAACAGAGAAATGTCACACCACTACCCAGCTCTCAACTCTGCTGAGACCTTTAACTTAGTCCCATGTTAGAAATGTGTAGGAACATGTTTGCTGTTTACCTGAACAGGTGAAACATGGTGGAAAGAAGCAGCTCGTTGTGGATGGCGATCCCCATGTAGCGGGGTTCATGGAAGGCTGAGGGAACAGGCCTGACAGCGGTCCACAGGGAGCTGCCCCAGCACAGGAACAGAAGCTCAGCTGAGGACAGGAAAAATGTTAGTCCATTTAACACATTGGTAAACGGGTTGTGTGTTTTTGGTTTTAAAATTACTTCATGCTTGTATCATCTATCTATGGATGATGTTCTGTTTTGACCTACCCCTTCCACTATTAATGTGCATACACAGATTTCACAACATTTAAAAATTATACTTGATTTTTTTGTGGCATTCTCTCACTCACATATTTAGAAGATCTGTTTTAACTTTTGATTCATTGTGCTCCCCACTCCTTGTACTTTTTTTCAGCTGCATTGCCTTGTTCCCTGATGAGTTCAGTGCTTTTATTACTGAGAAATAATGACCCAAACTATAAAAATCTAAGAAGTTCATTGGATCCTTTTTGTACTGTAGTCCATGTAGTTTTGGGGTGACTGTGGCTCAGTGGTAGAGTCATCGTCTCTCAATCGGAAGGTCGACGGTTTGATCCTAGCTCTTGCAGTCACATGTCGAAGTGTGCTTAAGCAAGACACTGAACCCCAAATTGCTCCCACTGTTGGTCAGTGTTGTGTGAATGGGTATGAATGGGTTAGAATAAGAGTGATGATGCAATGTGTGAATGTGGTGTGGATGGGTGAAAGACTAGCAGTGTAAAGCACTGTATAAGTACTGGTCCATTTACCATTTACCATTTTGACCAAAACAGACCACAACATGGTAATGCATCAGAAACAATTCAACAAACATTTTAAAAACTCTTCTCTAGGGGACATACCAAACCAAGTTTGACTTTTAGACCCCATCACTAGAAGTAAATGAAACAAAATCAGCCTTTTTTTTAGGTCTCATACAGGTAGAATGAACTAAAGTGAAGCGTCTGTGTAAATATGAACTGTGAAACTGTGACTCACCAGAAACAGATGAACAAGCATTACTCCACGGGGAAATACAAAAAATTTCAATTCATTCAAAGTTCATTGGTCCAACATGCACATATTATCAAGAGACAACAGCCAATAGATTTTGAGATTGCTGCTGATGGCACTCACCGACGGCCATCATGTAGTCCCAGCGGTCCAGGTAACACAGGTTGAAGCCCTGACCGTCTGATGTGCTGGTTGTGATGAACACTGGAATGTTCCTGTCTCGGTTCTGAAGGACACCAACCGTCCATGCACAGAGAAACCAGCTGACTGTCATCAGCATCACGCCAAGAATCCTCAACAGGTGTAGGCTAGACATGTAGGGAACTCTCTGGGCTGTACGGGAGAGGAACACCTTTAGAACCCTGGAATGAAAAGAGACAAGAACATAAAGTTTGACTGCCAAACACAGTTTAGATACCCATAAAATAAGGATGTTTAAGGAGGAATAATATTTTTTTCCCTAAACTTCACATTCACTTTTCTCTTTTCCACAATCAATTCATCCAATAATTTTACTTCATTAAATTAATCTTAATAGATAAGCAATCTGGGTTAACAGTCTTCTATTTTTGTGTAATCAAGTGTAATGTAATGTTTCTGCAATTGCTTGGGGGCAAGCAAAGCAACACTTACCTGTACATTTTTAGAGTGACCGTGCCATAGACGATGGAGAAGCCCAGCATTCGGACCCATCGGAGGAGAATACACCTAAAGGTACTTGGCTTGAAGTACATGATGAACACCTGCAAAGATAAAGAGACATAACTGTGAGTCGAGCTATCTCACCTGATCTCACAGGAAGGACACATCACAACTTTCATTCCACACTAGTTCAATTAGGTCAACATCCTTTTAACTCAACTTGTGCTTTTGCTGTGCCTGACTGTAGTCCATCTCTGCTGATTAAATCTGCCTCCTCCGAGTCTTTAGGTTTCACTCTAAATAGTTTATCCCCTATGAGTGGTTTGAACTCAACAATGTAAATTTGTGTTCACATTTTAGGCTTTAGCTGATGCTCTAATCCAGAATGACCGAGACTGACTGTCACTGCGGAGCGAGCTTTAATTCCTGGATTACAGTCATCCGTTCAATGTAACACAGTAACACAGACACTAAAGCACAACCTGTTGTTTGATGTAACAGATTGAAAGTATGCACAATATAAATCGTATTTCATTAAAGGTCATGCTTCAGAAACAGGCAGCTCATGTCCGTTAATGCTGATGAGGTATGTCATTTAATGTCTGTTGTATAGAGTACAAGTGAGTCATACAAAGGTTAAGCACAAGTAGTAGCATCAGTTGCAATAGTTATAGAAGTTGTAAGCATTTCAGAAGTAATAAGATTGTTACTCACATAGAAGTACCACACAGTAAAAGTAATTTATTACAGTTAAGCCTTAAAAGCCTGACCCATCAAAAAATACCTGTAAGTTCTAATTTTTAGGAACTGAGATGTTTATTAACCCTTTTAACAAAATCCACAAAAATCTTATGTCATTTTTTTACTGATATATTATTTGTGTCATATTTGTCACATCGGGAAGTTGTGGAAACTTTTTTTAGTAAAGTTTTTTGTAGATATGCATTCACTCAATGCAGAAAATACACATTTTAAAAAACGAGTAACAATTTTGATGTTATTCTTACCACAACGTCTTGAAAATTAGCAATCATTTCCCTGAAAAAGTGTGTGGATAATTTCACGAGAGCAGCAATTTGAAAAGGACCAAAATACAACCTCAGCTGCCTGTAGTGGTATGATAATCCTCAAGGGGGTAAATTACATTTTTTAAGAAATTTCAAACAGATTTTTAATGAAAATATTGATCAGGTTGATGAGATAGAGGTCTTTTAAACTCATGTATCAAATATGATACAGTTTTCTTGTGCACACAAGTTATTAAACTACAAATGTGACAGAGGCAATGATTTACTTTCTATCAGCCATCATCATTATCTGATATTTCAGTCCTTTGATGCCAGGAATTAAGCTATTTAAAATGTGAACGGTAGGGAACACAAGTGCCCTCTACTGTGCAAAATTAGGGTGCCCTATGTTGAGCGGCTCTTTTTCAGTTGGATTTTGGAACGTTAAATGAAGGTAATTAAAAAATAAAATAAAATAAAATAAACTCTCAAACAATACAACTACTTAAAATCCATCCATGGTTTTGAGAAACATAGCACACATCAAGCTTTAGCTTTCTGAGTGTGGTTATGCCAAGCCTGCCCTCCAAAGTGCTCTTTTTGTAGATTAAACAAATACCTCCACAGGGACCACTCACTGAGATGAGAAGCTGACCTCTGACCTTTCATGTAGGGCTTTCAAGACTACAGTCAGGTGTGTGGGCAGCATCCTACCTTTGAATTTCTTTGAAAACCAGAATAAAAAAAAAAACATATTTCAAAAAAGCAGCATGATAAAATCTCTGACTTATGACTTTGACTTATATTATAAAACTAACTTGCTGTTAATTGTTTTATCTTATTTCTATCTACTTTTTAAAACTTGATTGGTCTTTGACACATTTGAATAATTTCAAAATGTGCTCATAACATGTGCAGAGGTTGTTCTTGTCCTTATTTGTTATAATACTTCAAACTTTTGTGTGCCACGTCTTTGAATTTGCCTAGTTGCCCTGGAAAAAGGTGTGTTGGATGTGTCCTATATTCTTTCATCCTGCACCCCGTCTTTAAGATGAAGCACACTGGTGTGTGCAGCTGCCATGTCAACAGCTCATTGATATGTTTACACATCACTTGAAAAACTTGCAGTGCAGTTTCTACTTACACACACACACACACACACACACACACACACGCAAACACAATAAAAATGTGGGTCAGTTTGAACAGCTTCCATTGACTGACACTTGCACACAGATGGATAAGAAGTAATAGCTGACTTACAATAACTACTCTTTAATTTGTAAAATGAACTGAAAGATTGATTGATAATCGTTATGAAAACTGCTGACCCCTCTCCCATCCAACTGTGTTTCTACTTAAACGCACACACACGCACACACGCACACACACACTCCCGCAACCCTCCCACAAATAGTCCATTATGATATAATCCTTGGCGCTGTGCTGTGCAGTGATCTGTAAAAGGGTTTAATCTGTCTGACTCTCACCGGGAAGTAGAGGAGCAGAGAGCCGAACAGGATCGTCTCCAGCAGCAGGAGGCCAGATGCACGAATCCTCTGAGGAAGCAGAGAAAGAATAAAAAATGATTTGGTTCATAAATCGCAGCTTTGGGAGACTTTTATTTGCATATTATGTACCTTTTTTAAAAAAAACAAAACAAAACAAAACAAACAACAACAAAATAAAAAAAACCCAAATCTTTTTGATTATCCAACAACTTGCACAGTAACAGGCTCACTTTCTTTATTATTTATTGACTGTTTTCTTTTTGAAAAGACCACAAGGTACTCGGAGAAGCTGGAATCTAATTCTTCATGAGTAAGTGAATAAGCATAGGTCGCTCATTAATATTAATAAAAGCATAAAGCATTGTTTTAACTGTTGCATCCTTTACTGAGGTGTTTGGAACACTAGCGTGACCCATTTGTGTCTACATTCAAACCTCTGCAGATGATCCAGAATGCAGCAGCACGTCTGGTCTTTAACCAGCCCAAAACAGCACACGTCACCCAGCTGTTAATCTCTCTTCACTGGCTCCCAGTGGCAGCTCGAATCAAATTCAAAGCTCTTCTTCTGGCTTATAAAACAGTGACAAAGACGGCTCCTTCCAACCTTGAGTCCCTCATCCAGGTCTACACTCCTTCTCGCCCACTACGCTCTGCCTGTGAGAGACGCCTGGTGCTCCCAGCCCAGCACGGCTCTAAATCACTAGCCAGACTCTTCTCCTCTGTTGAACCGAAATGGTGGAATGAATTACCAAACTCATTATGAGCCGCAGAGCCCCCTTCTACTATTAAGAGAGGTCTGAAGACTCACCTGTTCAGGGAACACTTTGGCACTTAATCTGACCCTTCTCCTCTTTGTCCTCAGGGGTCAGATCAGAAAGTCTCGGACTGAGCTCTTAACAAATGAAAGCACGAATATTGATTTCTCTTGAATGTTAAATTATAGTTATGGATGATATTTAGATAGAACACAAAAAAAGGGGGGGGGGGGGGTGTCAGTGGGCACTTGATGGCAGAGTACCTGTGACCCATCTAACTTGAAGCATTTATTCGCACTTAATAAGGTTTCTCCTTCTTGTCAAAATTCTTGCTTGTGTTGTACGTCGCTTTGGAAAAAAGCGTCTGCTAAATGAAATTGTAGAATTGTAGAATTTGCTCATTTGGTGTGTGTGTGTTGAAAGTTACAGCTTCAACTCTGAGTCCTGTTTAGGTAAGGATTTTTTAAATGAAATTATGTTATATGTTATTTTAATGATCATGAAACAAACAAAAAATAATGGTGCAATTTTTGATGGCCCAAAGCCTGTAACAGCTCTCCTAATCATCACTAAACCTCATCCCATCTGTACAGTGGCCCTCCTGAGCCAAAAAACCCTGACTCACCCTGTTCCTCCGATGTCTGTAGGCCACCAGCATGCTGACGAAGATGAGAAGCATGAAGACCCCTTGGACAGCAAGCACAGTGGCCCTGAGGAGCCAGGCCTCTTGAACCCAGCAGGGGGTGCCGTCCTGACAGCTTCTGCAGCCCGGCCAGCACGGCAGACAGATGGGAAAGTTTGGATAACACACACGGCTGTCCTCGCTCCCGTTCACAGGGCCGCCATCTGCATCAACACCCACACAGACCAAGTTATGTGAGGAACTCGTGTGCATGTGAGAAATCAAACAAGTAATCGTTTTTTAAATGATGTCAAAATCAAACAAATTTCAAGATAACAAGATAGCAAGTCCAGACAAAGACTCAGCATCAAGACTAGTTAAGGGGTCTTATCTCAACCTAATCCTTTATTAATAGAGCACTTTGCAGCATTTAATGAGTGGGAAGGAAAAACTTCCTTTAACAGACAGCCATCTGCCTCAAAAAACAAACTAAAATTTCACACAGAACACAGACAGCAGTAAACTCTGCAGACAGAACAATCTTAATTCTGATCAATTAATGAAAAATACACCATAACTAATATATGAACTGGAACTTTATTTCCAGGTTGTTCATACCTCATTATTAACATGACTGCCTGTAATTTAACCTCTATTTACAGCTTCTGATTAAAAAAGAGAGAGACTGTTTCATTCAGGATCACTCCCAACATGTCAAAGAAAGGGCAAGCCTGGGTAGAGCACAGCACCTTCACCATTGTGGAATTATGTCATTGCATCCATCTGAGGTGGTCATGGTAACAATCAGAGGTGTGATGAAAAGAAAGATGGTGATTATGTGTAGTGTCAAAGTTGTCAGGATGAGCAAGGCTGCAAGTGTGTGCATATCTGAGTGTGAGTGTCTGCAGGGTTTCCTCTGTCTGTTTACACACCATGCCTCTCAAGTTTCTATAACACTGAAATGCAATTCAAAATCATATGACAGTTTTTGTTGTGTTTTTTTTTTTTTAAAGAAAATCTCCTCACCAAAAAGTCTTAGAAGTATCTATATTTGGTCTAAAACACTGAATAAGACTTTCATAAATGACTCACCCAGGTCTTGAATGAGAATCTCCGGGTTGTAGTAACCTTCCTTACATCTGCAGCAGTACTGACCCAGTCGAAAACCTTGGCCTGGAACTGGTACACACTGCAAAACGCAGAAAGTTTTAGATGTTGTTGGGTTTTTTTTTTTTCTGGTAGTGTCAGCTGTTTTGTTAATAATACAACCCCAATTCCCATGAAGTTGGGACATTATGTAAAATGCAAATAAAAACAGAATACAATGATTTGCAAATCCCGTTCAACCTATATTCAATTGAATACACTACAAAGACAAAATATTTATTGTTCAAACTGATAAACTTTTTTTTTTCCCAGATATTCACTCATTTTGAATTTGATGCCTGCAACATGTTTCAAAATAGCTGGGACAGGCTCATGTTTCCCACTGTTACATCACCTTTCCTTTTAACAACACTCAATAAGCGTTTGTGAACTGAGGACACTAATTGCTGAAGCTTCGGAGGTGGAATTCTTTCCAATTCTTGATTGATGTAAAACTTTAGCTGCTCAACAGTCTGGGGTCTCCATTGTCATATTTTGCACTTCATAATGCGCCACACATTTTCAATGGGAGACATCTCTGGGCTGCAGGCAGGCCAGTCTAGTACCCACACTCTTTTACTACGAAGTCACGCTGTTGTAACACGTGCAGAATGTGTCTTGGCATTGTCTTTCTGAAATAAGCAGGGACGTCCCTGAAAAAGACGTGGCTTGGATGGCAGCATATGTTGCTACAAAACCTGTATGTACCTTTCAGCATTAATGGAGCCTTCACAGATGGTCAAGTTAGCCATGCCATGGGCACTAACACACCCACATACCATCACAGATGCAGGCTTTGAGACTTTGTGCTGATAAAAATCTGGATTGTCCTTTTCCTCTTTGGCCCGAAGGACATGACGTCCATGATTTCTAAAAACGATTTGAAAAATGGACTCATCAGACCAACGGCACACTTTTCCACTTGAAGTCAGTCCATCTCAGATGAGCTCGGGCCAACAGAAGCTGGCAGCGTTCCTAGGGGTTGTTGATATATGTCTTTGGCTTTGCATGGTAGAGTTTTAACTTGCACTTGTAGATGTAGTGATGAACTGGTTATCTGGTTATCTGACGTGTTGCTAAGCCCACGTGTTAATATCCTTTACACAATGATGTTGGTTTTTAATGCAGTGCCGCCTGAGGGATTGAAGGTCACGGGCATCCAGTGTTGGTTTTTTGACTTGCAGAGATTTCTTAAGATTCTATGAATGATGACATTAAGGACTGTAGATGATAAAATCCCCAAATTCTTCACAACTATATGTTGAGAAATATTTTTCTCAAAGTGTTGGACTATTTGCTCATGCACTTGTTCACACAGTGGTGACCCTCACCCCATCCTTGCTTGTGAACAACTGAGCCTTTTGGGAATGCTCCTTTTATACCCATTCATGACACTCATCTGTTTCCAATTAACCTGTTCACTGGCGGAATGTTCCAAACAGGTGTTTTCTGAGCATTCCCTAACTTTCCAAGTCTTTTGCTACCCCTGTCCCAGCTTTTCGGAATGTGTTGCAGGTATAAAATCTAAAAAAGCACCAAATGCCCTCTTTAAAGGCAGTGTTGGTAATCTGATTTAAATACACTTTTTTGTTATTATAGTTAAAATGATCTTTAGGTCCCAAAAAGCAAAAAATATCCGCTGTCTTTAGCAGGAGTAAACCTGGGAAAACACTAACCAATCCTAGTATTTGGCAGCCAATTTGTTAAACCAATCAGATCCCATCCTGCCGTTCTGCCTGCCTCCTGTGCGTACATTTTGCAGACATGCACTAGCCCTGATTCAATGGGCATGACCAAAAGGGATCCAAGTACGCTGGAGCATGGCAGAAAAGCTACTTATACCCTGATTACTGGTAACATAGTTCAAACAAAAACTATGTGCTGAGGACTGCTTGAGTCTGTGGTTTTGGGTCAGTCACAGTCATATGATCGCGAAACGGTGGCGCTCGTGCATGTGAGCAGGGGTGTTGTTTTGGAGGAGCTCCGAGTGTGGGAGGGTGAGGGCTAAACAGAGTCCTGAAGAGATGCTACATTCAAATTCATGCTACTTTTCCGTGACTACCAACTGTGCCTTTAACGCAGCATGATGTTCATTTTGTAAAATGGTCCCATTTAGCGTCCAATAGATGACAATGCAGGGTATGCGTTAAGGCATGGCTGTCTGAGATTGACAAGTTGCTCTCTTCACACCTGATCAGTGATTTGTACAGAAGCCCCGAAAGGCAGTTACGCTGCAATGTCTGAATTAGATGTAAATGTGCTGCGAATAAGGAAACACATGCAAAAGTTTGAAACAAATGCAGGGATGAAAATGGAAATTTAAATCGCTAACACAGAGACACTGCAGACATCTGTCCTTTCATTGTCCAGTATGTTTACTGCCTTGTCCTGCTCAGTTTCCTCATTAATGAAACTGTTACACAAAGCACCTTAGGACTTCTGGTAAGATGGCGGAATATGCAGTGATCTTTTGTTTCTTGTGTTTTTGGCTTGGCATTGTTTTTGTGCAGCATGTTGGCTGTTAATGAAGGTGTTTTAAGATTTGGCATCATTTATTTTCCCATTTACAGCATGTTTCTATTGCTGCATTTGCACTTGAGTATTTTATTCTGAATTAGCAGTCTGTTCCTCTCGATAGACATGATTCAGAATTTTCCAACAGGCTTGCAGTTACTGTAACATATTGATGCAATCTACAAACTGAGCAGGTGATGTTTGCTGACCTTCTTCTTTACTGTTTTTTTGCAAACAGGTTTTCTCTCCTGGCTTCCAAAAAAGAAAAAAATAGAGATAATAATGATAAAAGGCTCAAAATGGCTAGTTGAAAACCAATACGTAGTACAGTATATATAAATCTGTTTGTTTTATAAAATCTTTGGTAAACATTACCAGTAATGTCTAACTCTGGTAGCATGCTGCTGCTTCAGCTGCTGAATGAAAAAAGGTTAAAACAAAGGGTCATGTCACTCACACTCTCACACTAGCTCTAGCTTCAATTTAGCCTGCACACACACTTTGTCGGTCTGTGTGTTAATCTAAGTTAAAAGCTAAATGGACACATAATGCCTTAACTGAGAGCATTATCCTTTTCTAGAAAAATCCTGCTTCAAACGCTCACACACATAAATGGACCTAACATAGGTATATATAAACCCCCACACCCCCTATCAGGAGCTCTAATGCTACAGGCTGACAGCCTGAACATTAATGTGATATGGATTACTCAGAGCGTCTGCTTAACTCCTCACGGTCACATCTTAACTCAGCATAAAGTGAAAGCGTAGTAAATCAGAGGATTCAGTCATCTGATGTTTGAGTTGTAGAAACCTGGTTAATGGCACTGTGATGCTCAATGTTTATTTACTTGATTTCTTTATGTGTCACCAAAACAAACTCCTCTCTTTTCACTTAATGTAAAGTGGGGGGAGATGTCCACTCAGTATCAGCTGAATCCAAAAGGCAACAGAATTTAATTTTTACTGTGGTGCTGTTATAGCTTAACCAGTAGACCACATGCGAGAAAAAGTCCTCAGTGCATTGGTCAATGGTTCAACTTGTATTTGCAACAATCCACATCTATCTCCACATAGCCTGTTATTCTTTAGCTGCCCCATACAACAGTCAAAACGGCAATTTAAATTGCCTTTAAGAAGCCTTTAAGCATCATGATCTTAGCTATTAGGTATCTTGATTCCTTGTCTGTTGTATTTGTATTTGAAACAGCATAAAAGCTACATTTGGTAAATTTTAATATCTTAGATTTTTGGAAAGTGCACAAAAACGTTTTACTCCAATAAAGGACTGGAAACCACCTCTCAAGGGAGGAAATATGCATGAATGTAAGTCTGTATAGTAAAGTTCAGACACAGCAGTTGGTGTTTAAGAGAAAAAAGTATGTGCCGCCTGTATCAAAAGCGACTTGTCTGACATGCTTTGGTCACAGTTTTCAGACAATGTTTAAATACATTTAAGTGGTTGCATGAGAAACACTCCAATGTGAATCCTTTGAAAAAAAACACATTTTTTTGCATGGAATTCTGAGGCTGAGTTTGACTCCTCTCAGCCAGGTAAGACAGGTCAGGACAAGGAGTGCCACATGGATTTGGGGATTTTTTTTTTTTTTTTTAGGGCTGTTCTCCTCTTGTCTTTCAGACTTCTGTGCGTGAAGGGGAAGTATGTCATCAGGCCTGGATTATCAACATAATCCATCAGATCATCCTGCAGCCCGCCACCCAGAGCTACCATCTTTAAATAGACGGTTGAGATGAGAGGGAGAGGATTGGGTCAGAACAGACGACTGGCAGGGAAAAGGGAGAGTAACGCTGACAGACAAGTGAAGGAGGAGTTGATGGGCATGCTGAGACGGTTTTAACAACTTATCTACATTTCTAGACAAATATTTAATCTGTTACCAAACCCACTGGCCATCATCTCCTAAAAATAATGCCTGACATCTTTTTCAGGCAAAGCCAGGTATGAAGAAACAACCAGCCAAGACTTCCTTTTTATGTATGGTGTGTTGTTTACAGTCACATTGGGAACTTTGAAAATGACCTTCTGTTCTGTTAGGGATGCACCAATCCAATCCTGGTATTGGGTATCGACCAGCTCAAGCCCCTCGAAGCTGGATCAGGTATCATTTGGAAAGGGCCGATCCATGGTGCCAATCAACCAGCTCTGTGCCTTTTTTTACCTGCACTTTTATATTTTGTACTAGAATTTTTATTGTCACCTCAAGAACTTGACTCTAAGCTTTAATTAATCAAACAAGGTTGATTGCACTAGTTTCTCACAAAATTGCCACTTTGTGAACAGTACATGGTTACAAACAGTTGTGTAATCCAGTTTGTACTAGGATGTTATCTCTGATGCACTTTCTTTGTTTTTTGCTGCATTACCAGTCTACAGGGTATAAAAGTTCACAATTGAATATTGATTTCTCTAAGTTGAATTAAGTTGATTTGAATACTTTATAGCTCAAATAAATATCAACTTCAGTATTTCCATAAGTACTAATTTTTTAGCCTTTTACCCAAAACATTGCCAGTCTTTTCCTACAGTAGGGTATGCAGGTAATCATTTTAACACTGGTATCGGACTGGGAGCAGGATCGGTTGATACCCAAAGCCCAGGTGTCAG
This sequence comes from Labroides dimidiatus, assembly GCA_030710495.1. Lineage (NCBI taxonomy): Eukaryota > Metazoa > Chordata > Actinopteri > Labriformes > Labridae > Labroides > Labroides dimidiatus. The sequence goes on from CM061145.1 coordinate 29,328,214, forward strand.
TATCAGGACCAGAACAGTTGTATTGGTGTATCTCTAAGTTCAGATTCAAATCAAGAGCAGTGTCAAATTCACACCTCCAGATGTGTCTTCAAATCAAATGCTGTCATATCTTTGTTCAGTATTTTCTCCAGATGTTAAATTGTTCTGGTTGAAGTAAGTCTCAGCTCCACAGTAAGTAGTCAGTTGCAAAGAAACGGTTCAACCTGTAACTATTTGTCATTATGTGTGGGTTCTCTCACATTTTCAAAATCAGTTAGTCTTTTGAAATCTTTTTGTGTGGGTCGGGCTGTCAAGTCTGCCCACCACTGCCATCCAAGTCTGCCCATCACCTGAATCATTAACAGATGAGACTGATCAGCTGAAAGTGACTCAGTGTTTCATAAAAATGGGGACGCACCAATGGCTCATTAAACTAAGCACAGGACAGTGTGTATGATGGGTTCATCTAATGCACCGCTTTATTACATAATAGCCTTCACCTCCGTCATGGACTTTCCATTCTGTTGCTTGTGACAAACAAGTATTTAAGCACAATGCCTACAAGTGGTGATTCTAAATTGTCCATAGGGATGTGTGTCAGTCATATGATTGACTGGCGACCAGTCCAGGGTGTACCCCACCTCTCACCCTAAGACAGCAATAACTCAGTGGGGTGAAGATACTAGCATTTTATGAGTAGTTGTGCGTTTTTATCCAAATATTTTTGTCTATTTTTTGAACTTTAATCAGAGACTCCAGTCTGTTGTTTAATTTTAGTAGAACTGTCAATGAATCATCTTGCTTATGAACAAAGTTTTAATTTACTTTGTCATTTCATTCCACAACTACCCTCCAAGCTCTCCATGTGTCTGCATCTCTGTCTTTGTGTCTCCACCTCTCAGACAGAGCGAGAGACATTGCCCTTATACTTTGTTTTATGGGTGTTTGTGTTGGAAATGTCAGCCTCTATTTTCAGCCTACAACTGCTTTAGATTTTTTTTGTTTGTTTTTAGCAGAGTAGGAGAGCAAGAGTGCCCAGTCTAACTAATATGAAGCCATGTTAAACAAAAAAAAAGTTTCTTAGTAACATTCCTGAAAATGTCCACTTTTCCCTCTAAATTTGCCACTTATGTCTCATTAAGCTACAGAAGAGGATTAGGGGAACTGAAAAAAAATTCAAATATCCTCTTCTGAATTAAAAAAAACAGCAGAGTGGGTTACCAATGGTGTCAAAAAAATGTAATGTAAATGGACTTCTTTTTGCAACAAATGGAGTCGACCCCTTCTGGCTATTAGAAAGAATGCAGGTTTAAGGCACCACTGCATCAGCCTCTCTTTCAAAACATCTACTGAATTTATGATCAATTGATTTTGAGATCTCACATTAAATGGTGAGAAAATAAGAAGTAGGTCCTCTAGGTCCTTGTTTCAACTTAGGTTTACCTCCATGGTGGTGCGGTTGCACTGGTGAGTGTTTGCAAACCATCCATCTCCTGTTGCACACTGGTCCAAGTCAATGTCCTGAATGTTGACATCCACACGAATCACACCTCTGAGAAAGAAGGGTGAAGAGGGGACCAAGAGAGAGATTGGTTTCAGAGTTAAGAACAAAAAAAGAACATCCAAACAGGCATCAGACATTTCAGAAGTGTTCCTATTTTCTTTATCAGCTCCACAATCTGCTGCAGAAACCTGCTCAGCCTTTAAGTCAAACCCCTTTCAAATGTCAGATTTCACTGAACTATGTTGACTCAAACAGTTTTTTATTCCAAATGCGTTTCAAACTCTTCTCCAGAGTGCTGCAGAGAAGGTCACAGGGCCCAGAACAGAACTGGACAGGCCGGTAGAATTCAAGCACTGCTGCTTACAGCTTCCAAACTTCATTTTTTTCAGTGACACGAAAGCCTTTAAAAGTTATATTTTTTGAGGCATTTTAGTGTTTATTGATAGGAAAGCTAAAGACAGACCTGCAGAGCAGAGAGTGATGAAAGACTTGCAGCAAAGGGTTGAGGCTGGTTGAGGCTGCCTCTTTTAAGACTTGACTGATGTTTCTCCTACAAAGTGTTTTTGATTCCAACCTCAAAGAAAGAAATGTTTTTTACATCGAAGATCATAATTTAAGTTTAAAGTTTCTGATTCAGTAACAAATTCCGGACAAACTTTGTCTACACTTCATATGATGGATACATGTTGTTGAACAGTTGACAAACTCAACCTCATAGAGTCCTAAACTTTGACACAAGAAATTTTCTTATCTCCACCTGTTTTGGACAGATTCTCTGCATGTTTGAATAATGATTTAGCTATCATCTTTAATGAGACTTCACGTTTGGCGAGCTTTGCACAGAAACAAGTGGTAGAAATCTCTGTCAGACAGACACTTTTACATTTGCGCTGTGACATTTCAGAGCCTTGACTTCAATCTTTTACCACAGTTAAGATGATCTATCAGTTCTTTTACCAGTTATTTCTTAACAATAGTATTTAACGCTTCAGCTTCTAGTAAGAGGCAAATTCTTCCACTTTTACTGTCTCTAATTGCAGCTCATAGTCTGAAAAGTCTTCACCCAAATTAAACATTAAGAAAGTCTGCAGAAAGTCTGATAAAGTTTCTGCTTTGAACAGCTCTTGACTTAAGACATTTTGGGCTTTGCTTTGCATTATGTGAGTTTGTTTTGGTGTGTGTGTCCTAACCTGAACTCTGGAGTCAGGTCTGGTTTGAGGCCGTAGAAGGACGTGGACAGGGTAAGCATCCAGCCAGGCACAAAGCGTCTATCAGTACAGTCCAGAAAAGGGGCGCCAGCCCATCGAACCCCACTACGATTGGTCACGTAGCTGTCACCTTGTTTCCATTTGGGTGTTTCAAGGGTGCTGAGGTCATTGAGAAGGATCCGTTTTGAGAGCACTGCCACTGGCTGGCTGGACTCTGGGAATTTAAAGCTTCTGAACCAGCTGTCGTCAGGGGCGGGGGCTGGTGGATGTAGGCTCTCCCAGGCTTTTGACAAGTCCTGTAAGATGATGGTCTGGACCTTGGTTGTAGGGTTTCTGGATGCTCGGAGCACCAGCTGTGGTACTGTAGCTGTTGGGTCGGCATCAAAGGTGAGCAGGGCTCGCTGGATGAGGAGGTCAGCCTCCAGGAGGGCACGGACCAGAGCGTGGTACCACTCCATGTCCTCTTGCACCATGCTCTCACGCAGGTCACTCGCCTGGAAGATCATGTTCAAGAAATTTGCCGTGTTGGCCAGTGCATCCAGAGCCGGTCTGAGAGGGGCCCTGAAGCTGCTGGGCAGGGATCCTGTCTGACCAGGGGGGCTGTATGGCCGTGAGCAGCGGCTCCCTGTCAGACTGAGGGGGTCTCCTGTGTACAAGAAGTTTTCTGCCAAGGACCAGTCATCCTCTGGCTCTGTGGGAGCTTCTGAAGGCATCACTGGAAGCTCAGAGGGCTGTGGGGGTCTGAGGGAGCCAGACGGACTTTGTGAGAGAGCTGGAGGTCCTGTGGTGTTTGTTAGAGCATCAGAAGTATTGTTTGCGTCCATAGTGACTCCTGATGTGAGGTCTGGAGTGACCTGTGCTCTGAGGAAGGGCAGGAGCAGAAAAAGAAAAAGCAGCTGAATAGGACCCATCCTAAAATCACCCTAATGAAGAAGAAGAGGAGGAGGATGGGAGGGGTCACATGCACACTCTCTTTGACCCCTTGATAATTTTCCTTCTGAAGAGAAAGAGAAACGTCATGTTTTCAGAGATTTGGACTTTCTTCATCTTGCAGCAGCAGCAGGTGTCCGGGAGCAGCGTGGCCACTCGCTCCGCAGCGCTCACACTCAAAGTGCACAGCTCCATCTGTATGCACCACAAACACGCACACACTGGCTTCTACAGTTGCTCAAACTGTTACATGAAAACATTAAACAAGATCGGTGTCCTCGCTGGCAGGAGTCCGTCTGGATAAATCCCCACATCTCTGCTTGTCCTGTTTCTCCACTCTGCTTTTTGTCCGCAGTTTTAAGTCGCAAAGCTTTGTGATGAGCTCCAGAGGAAGGTAAACACAGGGTGCGCAGGAAGAAGGAGAAGGCGGGGAAGAGGAGGAGAGGATGAGGGAAGAGCCTCAAAGTTGGGGGAACCCCGTGCTAGGTGGGAGGAGGGGG